>JAPQRN010001623.1:0-11679 GCA_037367275.1 Coranthus polyacanthus | reverse complement strand
CTGGAATTCCATCAGTTCCACAAAAATAAACTTAAAATTAAATACACATAGAGTAGCTTTAAATGCAATTCAGAAGACATTAATCACTGAACAAGTCATCTCTGACGTATGATTTTGAGTTGTATATGATCTTTTACCTCTTTTGAAGCCAAAAGTCCTATGTTTCTATAGATTTCTGGTTAATCTGTTCTTGTTTTATCGTTATTATGGTCTGTCAATACAGGTGAATCCACAGATCAAACTACATTTTCTATTTGCTATTGGTGTCATTCACGTATAAGACGACTGTGAGAGATTAACTGTCCTCACTCCTTCTTGTTTACAGTGCCAAACATACAGCTCAAGTTGATGTGATGACAATGTTTCCTGAGCTCTTCGGATGTGTTTACAAGTTTGCCAAAAAACAAGGGTGGAATTCAGAGACTCCTCTGAAAGAGATGTTTCAAAGGGAAGACATCACCATAAGCTTTGTGATGCAGACCACAAACACTGAGGAGCTTCTCGCTGTCCCAGTTCAAGAGTCTCAACCTGGTGACTTGAAGTAAATTTGACCTCAAAAGAGATTCGGCATAAAGTCTTAGAAGGAATCAGACAATTGCTTATTAAGGACACTTGACAACAAGATTACACTTGAAATCATTAGGAATATTGATGTAAATGAAATGAGATTTTGCATTGTATTCATCAGTGGAATCATGTGTAGATATAGTCCATTTGTACAGTAAAAAAGTACAATATTTCAGTGCAATTTTAAAGGATCCTTTTCCATTTGTATTTTCTATTTTGAGATTTTATACTTTTACGTGAGAACCACTGTAGTAGCTCCTACTGCCTGTGCTATGATTTGTATGAGATTATGAGTTACTTTGCAGGCACACAGTGTTGATGCATCAACAAATTATCAAGAAAAATGTCAAGAATGATTCAAGTTACTTTTCTCTACTTTGACTGTTCTTTGACAGATCTCACTGCTGATGTTGTTTTGCATGTCTACATGCTTTTCTTGTGTTTTCTTTAATGTTTTTTTTATATTATGCAGCAATCTAATGTCAGTTAGCAACTTATTAGTTTGTGAATGCACATCAGCTGTTTGCATTTTGGGTATTTTCTTAATGGAGGTTAGAGGTTAGACTTTTTTTCATCATTGTTCTAATATGCAGTAGATGAACATAACAGTGTAACAATGTAACAATACATTCACATATTGTGCAGCTAAGTATACTGTGTGTCCCTAATAAAAGAGTTTTTGCTTTTCATTGTCATAGTTTTGTGAACTTACTGATTCAAATTTCTTAAAGTATTCTGCTCCTACTTTATTATATTTGTCACGTTTTAAGGGCCGCTGCATCTCGTTTCTACCTCACCTATTGTGCGATGACTCTTCCTCTCAGCTTTGTATCTCTGACAGTAAAGAGATACGTTACCAATTCATATTCAGGGTTTATAGGCCAAGATAACAACCTCCTTTTGAGTTTTGGTTTGATTCATACAGTGTTCCAGATAAGAATCTTCAGTGGTTGGAAAGCAGTGTTGGTCAGAGATTGAACAGTGTTGGGTGTTATTTGATCAGTAAGTCTCAGGACCAGCTGACAGAAGGGACTCAGGGGGTTCAGTTCTTGGGATTGTAGAGCCTGAAATCTCAGTGTGTCTTGTATGTCACAATTTGAGATGTAAACAAAACAAAAGAGCTTCTGCTTCCATACCTCAAGCATAGTTTTACAAAACTAGGAGGCATCCATTTCCTCCTGATTATGACCTTATTAAATTGTCAGCTTTTCATCAACAGGTACTAGGCTGCGTTATTGGATAATGACATACAAGAAAAACACCCCTTTGTGGAAATGCAGATGGACTACTTGCATAACTTGTGGAACTAGTGGAAAGAATCTGTGTTTAGATGATGTCAGGGAAATACACCTAGTTGAAACCTAGTAGAAAAAAAAAAGTTGTTGGACTACTTGCATAACTTAACACTTCTTTTGAAGATATTACTAAAAACATTCCTCACAGCAGAAGCCATTGGCCTTAAAAACAAATAAAAGTTACTGCTTGTAAGAGCATGACATTCAAAGCAGGACGTTTGCCAAACTCTTTTTATGTGAAACAAACTAACTCAGACGCCTGAAGTGCTTCTACGTATCAAGTCAATGGGGTTGCAAATAAAAACAAAACATCATGGAATATGCAAGCTTTAAAAGAAAGTTTTGTCTTGTACTTTTGTATGATTTTGTTTTGAACATATTGAATGTTACTCTCAACATATTTGACAGTAAGTCTAATCTGTTGAGTGGAATGGACTGGAATATCTACTTCCTTGTATAGATGGCAGCTATTCAACTCATCTCTTTCAGCAGTTATTTGCCCCACCTTTTAATGCTGCTAATAATAGAAAACATGTTGCTGTAGCCCTCTGTAACTTCTGCTGTAGATAAGGTACAACCCGAACTATAGTTAACGTCAAACAGCTTGATTCTTGTTTATCTGTCATAATATTATTTACAATTATGTGGCTTTTCATTTGCTGGCACTGACACTATAGACTGATCTTATTAATCTGTCTCTGACTAACCTTTCCCTTTAAAATGTAAACCCACATTATGTTGCTACCGTGCAGTACAGGCAAGTCTTTGAAAAAGTGTATGTTTTTAGCTCATTTTTTCTGTTTTAATTTTTATGTTTCTCTTTTCATTAACTGAGTAATAGTGTGTGGTGCTTAACATTTATGTGATCATCAGTACTTATTTAATAGACAATTACTTGGATATTCATATTTTTACTTAACAGAGAAACAAGTCGAGCAACTCAGTCAACATAGTGTTTTAAATGGGAGGAGCAAGAAGGAAACAGGAACACTCTGAGTGCAAAAGATAAAGCACATCACAGAATGTTATGTGATAAAGAGGACAACTCACTTGGATACCGTAAGTTTTATTTACAATATTCTCATCTGAATATCATAAAATATTTGTGTTCTTAAAGTAAAATACAGTGATCCTTCCTTTTTAGTGATGACAGTTTCTTTATATAATTTATAAGCATCTTCAAAGCATCTTCAAAACTGTATGTATGGTTGCGAGTGTATTGGTAGCCACCAAGAATGAGGAAGTTACATAACAGAAGGGCAAAGCTCTTCACCATGACCAACTGTGTTGAAGCTGTGTAGACAGCTGTGGCTCATAGGGTTTTTATAAGTCTGTACCTTAGAATGTTGTAATATGTAAAGGATAATATATAACGAGCCGGTCATTTTTGGTAAATTAACCCTGACAGAGTGATGCAAGATGGAAAGAAATAATGAGCAGCTATCCTGCCTATTGATGATTTGACAAAAGATCTACTGGAAGACCTGGAGTATAATATTGATAATTATGTTTTCATAGTGTGTTGTCACCTGATGATAAGAAATGAGAATCCTTGTGTTTTTCGTTACCTTAGAATGAGCTGTTTATATGTACAGAGGGAGTGGGTCACCTCCATGGAGTGTTGCATCACCATGTTTCTACAGTAGCCCACAACAAACATTTTATTTTATTTTCTGATCGGAGTTTAAAGTCAGATCAGACAGTAACATGAAGCTATGGCACATTTGTTCATTCACAAGTCATATCTAAAAATGCTACATAATAAGCATTAGGAATTGCAGGATTTCAGACTAGTCTCAATTACATTACTCCTCATCCAAGGGAGGGAGGGAGGGAGGGACTGACTGGAGGTGTCCATCTTAATACACCAAACTTGGAACAGTAGTGTTATACATTTGTATTTTTCAGTTTTTCTGAAGCAAAGAAATGGATTTCTTCAAGCAGCTCCAAGCATTCCCACCAAGAGAAACACATCCTATTATACAGTGTATAATAAACAACAACATCAAGACACTTAAGACATTATTAAAAGAGAATAATATCAATCAACTCTACCCATCTAGAGAGTGGAATTATATAACCCCACTCATTGCTGCTGTCATTAATGATGAGGAAGACATCTGTACTTTCCTTCTGGATCAGGGTGCAGACCCAAACACCATTTCCCAAGGTGGTTCCACTCCTTTGCATTATGTTTCACAATGCAAAGCTCCCCTCATTTTTGTGAAGAAACTTCTCAAAGCAAAAGCTAATCCATGTGGATCAAATCCCATTCAGCGTTTCACACCACTGCAATGTGCTGCTCTTCATGACAGAGATGATGTGATGAAAGAGCTCATCTCTGCTGGTGCACAGGTCACACTGTTACCTATCAATGATCCTGAGCATAATATTCACAATAAAACAATCTCTAAAATGGTCCATCGCCTTGCATCAAACGGAGATGACTTATGCTCCAAACTAAGATATTTTCTTGATGTGCAAATTGCTGTACGTGACAAACCACCCCAAGAAGTTTTTAAAACTTTTGACAGTCACCTTATGCGGGAGGAACCTCAGTCTCATCTGATCATGATCGAGCTACTCTTTGCTGCTTCTGGAAAAGATGAAGAAAAATACAAACAGGGAAGTATTAAATGGATGAAAGATACTGGAAAACTGAACTCCTACATTACAGGTGCAGTCAGTCGGTTTCCAAACATTCACCAAGAATATATACACCAGGCATTTTTGACTATGCATGCTGTATTGTGCACAATGGAAGAGATACCAAAAGAGCAAGCGAAGGCTATAATCCCTCTACTTCTGGAACAACTTAGCTCAAAAGAGAGACCTGATACATGGCAAGCTGTTTTGCAGACACTATATGTGATCACACAGAAAACAAAAGGTAAATGCAACTGGTATCCCACTTTCATTGAGAAGCTGTGCCATACAGTTGTTCACTTTGTGCAAGAAGAATACCAAATTAACATTAGACTCTATGCATATGGCATATTTGCAAACTTAGTTTCAGTTGAAAATGCCATACACATCTTTACATCAGTAGGGATAACTTCAGTGCCTGAAGACATACTTACATCTGCGGATATGAAAATCCTTAAAGATCTGAAAGAAGTACTGAGGAAATTGAAGGACCATTTGGCCAAAACCAACTCTGATTCTGAGTCAGGATCCAGGAAAAAGAAGAAAAAGAAGAAGAAAAAGAAGTCACAAAGGCAAGAACACACAAATGATGAAGCTGGTAGTTCTGCAACAAAGCCAACGGTAGATCCTGTGATGGAATCTGTTGCAGCACTGAGTCTTAACCCAGTCCAGTCGAACACCAGTACATTACCAAAACCCCAGGCCTATCAAAGGCCTACAATCAGCAAGAGATGGAGGGAAAAATTGGAGAAGCTTATTGATGCACACAAAGTAACCAAGATTAGAAGCCTTATGTATGTGAAAGATGAATACTTCTGCATAGCAAAGGGAAGTGATGGAACTGAAGTCTTCTTGGGGCTGAGAGATGATGGCACTGAAGTTGCTATTAAGAGAATGACAAAATCCAACTATAAAGTGTTGAAGAATGAGGAAGGATTTCTCCGACTTCCAGAGCTCGATCATCCATTCATTGTGCGCTACGTAGACTTTGCAGAAGATGAGGACTTTGGATATCTCGGGCTTCAGCTTTGTGAATACACCCTGGAAGAATACATTGGAAAGTATTTTCCAGTGAACAGTTTATCTGTCATGAAGCTTGTGCATCAGGTCCTTGAGAGTTTAAGTGTGCTTCATGGTCAAACTCCTCCAATTCTCCACCGGGATCTGAAACCACAGAATGTTTTGATTGGTAAGACCAGTTAAAAAAAAAGTATTTCATGTCTGAAATTCAATAACATACATAGCTTATGTAGCACAGATTCATCTAAGATTTATTAATATATTAGTTTTCTTTGAGTGTTTGTCATCATTTGTTCTGTAGATGTTAATGGGAGAGCGAGACTAGCTGATTTTGGCATAAGTAGGCGATTACCCCATGGCCAAACAACTTTGCGCACAACCAGTGCTGGAACAAAATGCTGGAAAGCCAAGGAGACTTTAGAAGAAGCTGCTGAAATACCATACAAGTCCAACACTGATGTACAGGTCAGTGTGTGTATTTTGCAACACATATTTTCTGCTGTCATGATGGAAACTCTCTCTTTAATTATTAAAAAAAATCTCTCAATTCTTCAGGTGGCAGGGATGCTGATTTACTACATCCTTTCTGGAGGACACCATCCATTTGGTAAATCCTTTGAATGTGAGTCTAACATTTACTATGGGAAGTACAAACTGGACCATGTTCAAGATACGGTGACAAAGGATCTCATCGAGTGGATGATCAACGAAGAACCAAAGAAGAGACCTAAAGTGGAAGAATGTTTGAGCCATCCCTTCTTCTGGACCAGCGAAAGGTGAGGAAGAAACGATGTGAAGCACTAAAAAGGCTAAAATAGAGTCATGCTAATTGTAAGACCATAGTTTAAACTAAAAGCTAAAATAACTAAATGCTATTAATGAAACAGCTTACAAGTTTGGCTAGAGTTGCTCACTAAACTTGCCCAAATACAAGAGGAAGCAAGATAGTAAAATAGTTGTTAATTCATGTAACATTATAGGTAAGCCCATGGTTTGCTCTGTGGATCAAATGGAAGTAAAGCTGTTTCTGTACATACTAAGCTATAGATGAGCATGCATGAAAAAAAACTAGTGAGCAAACACACAAAACCAATGTTCTTGTGATTTTATTTTTTTGGAAATGCAAAATGATCTCAAGAATGACTAGAGCGCCACACTCTGTTGCAATGTGTGGAGATATCCATAGTGTGAGAGGCCTGTTAAGCTTTCAATGGACAACTGCTTTTTAAGGTTTAATTAGTGTCCCAGTTCTTACGTATTTGTGTTATACAAGTCCTATTTTCGGTCTCAGTATATGTGTTAGTGAGTATGTATTTTGTTCTACATGACCACAGTGTAACTTTTTTTCAGGCGAGTTGAATACTTGAGACGGATTGGCAATATGGAGGAGGTAGCCAACTGTCGAAATGCCAACAAGAAACTGATTTGTTCAGTGGAAGAATGTGCCAAGGATGGATCTTTCAGCCAGTGGAAAAATAAGGTAACTTCTTTATTCTTAGATTTCATTTCATTACTAATTTTGTCGCTATTATACTTCATTTTGGTTTTACAGTTTCCACAACAATTGGTCCAGGAGATGGATACAAAGAACAAAGCCTACCCTGACAACATACTGGGATTGTTGCGCTTCATACGAAACCTCCATGAGCACTAGTAAGATAAACTATACAATACAATAACTATACATGTCAATGCATTTGCTTAAACAAATAAATGTGGTTATATCTGCCAACTACCCATTTGACCATGGATATTCACAAATAAGAATACAACCAGAGATTGGTAAACTGAATCCTCACTATTTCTCATTCACAGCGCAAAGCATACAGCTCAAGTTGATGTGATGACAATGTTTCCTGAGCTCTTCGGATGTGTTTACAAGTTTGCCAAAAAACAAGGGTGGAATTCAGAGACTCCTCTGAAAGAGATGTTTCAAAGGGAAGACATCACCATAAGCTTTGTGATGCAGACCACAAACACTGAGGAGCTTCTCGCTGTCCCAGTTCAAGAGTCTCAACCTGGTGACTTGAAGTAAATTTGACCTAAAAAGAGATTCGGCTTAAAGTCTTAGATGGAATCAGACAATTGCTTATTAAGGACACTTGACAACAAGATGTCAGTTAGCAACTTATTAGTTGGTGAATGCACATCAGCTGTTTGCATTTTGGGTATTTTCTTAATGGAGGTTAGAGGTAAATATTTCTTTCTGACTTTTTTTCATCATTGTTCTAATATGCAGTAGATGAACATAACAGTGTAACAATGTAACAATACATTCACATATTGTGCAGCTAAGTATACTGTGTGTCCCTAATAAAAGAGTTTTTGCTTTTCATTGTCATAGTTTTGTGAACTTACTAATTCAAATTTCTTAAAGTATTCTGCTCCTACTTTATTATATTTGTCACATTTTAAGGGCCGCTGCATCTTGTTTCTACCTCACGTGCGATGACTCTTTCTCTCAGCTTTGTATCTCTGACAGTAAAGAGATACGTCACCAATTCATATTCAGGGTTTATAGGCCAAGATAACAACCTCCTTTTGAGTTTTGGTTTGATCATTACAGTGTTCCAGATAAGAATCTTCAGTGGTTGGAAAGCAGTGTTGGTCAGAGATTGAACAGTGTTGGGTGTTATTTGATCAGTAAGTCTCAGGACCAGCTGACAGAAGGGACTCAGGGGGTTCAGTTCTTGTAGAACCTGAAATCTCAGTGTGTCTTGTATGTCCCAATTTGAGATGTAAACAAAATATCTTTTACTTCCATACCCCAAATATATTATGATTATGACCTTGTTATATTGCCGGCTTTTCATCAACAGGTACTAGGCTGCTTTATTGGATAATGACCTACAACAGCAACCCCCCCATTGTGGAAATGTAGATATGTGCTACAGATGTGTGCTAGAGAATCCTGCAACTGACACAGACAGGAAGTTACAAAATACATTTGTATTTTTAGCTAGAAGTGTCAAATCTGGCTGTAGGTTAAACACCTGCTCTGTGGTTAGGCAACCGATTGATGCAAATTTGCTGCATGAAAAACAGGAAAAAGTTTAGCTCAAGACAGACACTTACACAGACACTTCCCATCACTTGCTTGCACTAAACTAAGAAATTAACAGTCAGTATATATTTTTTCAATGCAAAAGCTAGACTGACCCTCTAATATCTGCCTAAATTTGTATATCACACAGTATGTGCAAGTCTTGAATATGTTTTTATCCAAACGTAACCAAATACATATTCAATACAACCAAAGCATGACCAAAATATTAGTGGGGTTATCTACAGTGTAACTAATGTTGGGTCATGGCTTTAAAAGTAAATGGAGCAAAGCTTTCGTTCAGGCAGGCCATGAAGTCAAGCTCAGCTCACACATCAGTACATGACTGACAGTGGCTGATCTCAATGTCAGACCACATCAACTGATGAGTCAGCTGATTCTCTTCTGCACATCCTATTGGTTAATCTTACTCAGGGTGCCATACTTAAACTGTTCAGCTGTCATTGCAGCTTCAGCCAGCTGCCATTGCTGCTCTTTTTCAAAACCCATCCACCCCAGCTCCACCTTTTCATTCTGTATCTGACTTAATCAATGTCATTTTCTTGTCATTTGATGCCTGCTCTGTTGTTCCCTAGGGAAGGTCTTGATGCTGCGCTCCAGGAACAGAACCATACTGCCAAATACATACAACTTATGCAGATGAATACTTAGTTACTTTTTAATGAGAGTGGTCTTGACTGAACTATTATTGTTTGTAATTGTAAATGACCCAGAACAACTTTTTGTGTTTAAGGCGTGTTGAATACTTATATACACTATATAATAGTATAATAGTATAGTAATAGTAATAATAGTATATAATACTTATATAATGCCGGCAACTGTCGAAAAGCTGACCAAGAACTGATTCATTCAATGGAGGAATGTGCAGAGGATGGAGCCTTCAAACAGTGGAAAAATAAGGTGACTGCAACATACTACAACAGGCTCCGTAATTACACTTAACTGCAAAATTTGTTATTCTTTTGCAATTAATGGTGATTATTTTTGCAGTTTCCACCAGAGTTGGTCCAGGAGATGGATAAACGGAACAAAGCCTACCCTGACAACATACTGGGATTACTGCGCTTCATACGAAACCTCCATGAGCACTAGTAAGATAATCTGCCTCACATCCTTCATGAACCAGGAACATGGAAAATATAATGATGAACTATAAGTTATTAGTTAAGAGATCAAGTTTGTCTTTAGAATACACTGTGTTTTTCACACAGTAGTACATTACACAGCAAGACTGTTGATAATATGCAGCAACATATACCCTGTATATCCACACTGAAAACCAGGATTTAAATAACAAAGCCCTCTTGACACAGTTTTCCCAAGTGTCACGGTCAATATATCCACAATACCATGTGCTAAAAGTCTCATAATTTTAACAGTGTGGCCATTTCAACCTCAGGAATGAACATAATAATTATTATAATTATTATATTATTATTAATTTGAAAGTGATTCAAGAAGTTTTAATTGTAATTCTTTTCACTGTACACAAACATCTACCATTGACACTTGCATATACAATACCATTATATGTCAATTATTCCAAGTGTTATGGTCAATATACCCACAATGCCATGGGCTAGAAGGCTCAAATTTTAAAACTGTGGTCCTTTACACCTCAGGATAGAACATAATTAATATGAAGTTGATTCAAGAAGTTCGAATTTTGGAATCTCATTACTGTACACAAACATCTAAGGTTGACCCTTGGGTATATTATTGTATTTTATATGTTGTAATACAATTTTAAAGGATCCTTTCCACGTGTGTATTTTCTATTTTGAGATTTTGTACTTTTACAGGAGCACTATTTACAAAATTAACCACTGTAGCAGCTCCTACTGCCTGATTGTTGATACATCAACAAATCATCAAGAAAAATGTCAAGAATGATTCATTGCACTTTTCTATATGTTATTTTATTGTTTCTTTTATACAGACTGATTCTAACGTTTCATACCTTAATATGTTTCGACTGCTGAACTTCCTGCAGTCTTCCTCAGAAGAGTCACATGACGTTACTCTGACACATGAATAATAATAATTTGACATGTAAACAAAAACAAAAGAGCTTTTACATCCATTCCCCAAACATATTTTTATAAAACTAGGAGGCATCAATTTCCTCCAGATTATAATCTTGTTAAATTGTCAGTTTTCCATCAACAGGTATTAGCCTGCTTCATTGGATGATGACCTACAAGAATAACACCCCTTTGTAGAAATATAGATATGTGCTATTGAGGAATAAATCTATATCCTATCAAATATAGAGAAAGGAATAGGTCTGTAATGCACTTTTTGGATAATATTGGAAACATTATGTACTACCTTTTTAATGTTTTTGTTATGATTGAAAATGATATGAGAATGTTCAAAGCGATCCCACAGTCTATCACTTAAATGTCTTTTCGTCATTATTTTCAGCTAATGTAAACCATCATCTTGCTGAGCTTTTGGTGAATGGACATGTACTCAACACCACAATCCACCTGACTTTGTCAGGTGATTATATTTATTTTCATCTAATAAAACCTCAATTTTACAGTTTAATTTGCAAATATGAGTCTAAAAACATGAGAACCAAATGTTTTGAAGTTTCCTGTTGCACCAAAAGTGAAGGAAGTCAGCTTTAAAATTCTCATAGTTTTGTGATGAACGCACTGAAACATCAGAGCTTTTATTCTATGTAAATTTGCTGTTGACTTTTGGGAAGACTGTTCACTGTCTGAATTAAGAGAAAAAGCATAATAAGATAAAACTCATGATTCAGCAATTATGTATTATTGTTAGAAAATTCTTTTTGCATAGCCTAAATGTAAAGCTTTCCAAATATTTTGCAGGGATTTATTTCATTACTTTTTGTCACTTAAGTTAATAAAAATGCTCAGTCTAAAGAATCCCGGGCTTATAAAGGACCCCTAGAACCCCTCTCACACATGATATGTATGATCAGAGTCCCGCCGTGAACAGAATGGCACAACAATATCGACTCTGATGCATAGCACCGCCTACTGGTGACAGGAAGTAATACGCCTTATACTTTTAATCACTACTCCTTGTAGGTTGACCAGATCCACCTGA
>JAPQRN010001619.1:33419-45154 GCA_037367275.1 Coranthus polyacanthus | reverse complement strand
CTTTTGCTTAATTTAAAATCTGGATTCATTCATTTAAACCGTATTTTGATAAACTCTGATTAAAACTACTCTTAGCTTGAATTAATCATTGGTGCAACCCCGTCATGACATATAAATAATGTCTAAGTACAGAATATAGTAAAATATGTGGACATGACTGGACACACAGGTGTATTTTTTGTTCTTTAGACTGAGTGTAAACACAGCGCTGCCTAACACTCTTGGCACTCGCATAAGGAGTCTTTCACATGGATCCATTGTGACATTGTTGCTGTATGGTGTGCAGCTTTAAATTGCTCAGAACTGGCTGAGACCATAAAGCGTAGAGTTACGGTTGGGACACAGTTACCTGACAAGCCACACACAGTGACGGCGTTCATTGTATTTTGTCAGACGGGGAGGCACGAGAATGAAAGGTGAACAAGTGCAATTATGGTTTCTCTACCTCGAGGCTTTGTGATGATTTTCACAAATTATCAGATTAAAAGCCCTGCAAGCCTTGCAATTGTTTTCAAAGACAACACTAGTCTGAATAGTTTAAGTCTTTCAACTTGGAATCTCAGAAAAACGTACCTTCTTAAAAAAAAAAAAAACCCAAAAAAACCCCGACCTATAAGAAGTCATCACGGTTCTGCTGAATCATCAGACTGCAAAGCCTCTACGTTCATCAAACACTGTTCACTTCATGAATTCAGCAGCATGTTTCTTTTTGTCCTGATTTATTCTGCCTAGAAAAGAACACCGACTGATGTGTTCATGTGACAGGTGGCTCCACCACAGACAATTAAACACATGGCTGTTTGGAGTAGGGCTCACAAGCAGGTTTTACTAGTGAGGACAGGACCGCGCTGGAATTCCTGAGGTGTGCGCTAAGTCGGCAGTAAAAACACTCCATGTATCTATCCCGGACTCCCACACACAGGCAGCCCAGTGTAAAGTGGTCATGCATCCTGACGGATCTGTCACCAGATGCTTAGTGTGTCCCACAGTCGCTGACGGCCCGGGCCCAGCTCTTTGTCTACCTGACTGCTGCACAACAGAGCGCATTCACATTCCCCACATCCACAGGCAGCACTCGGCACCGCTCGGTGGGAGAATACTTTATGACACACATTTTGTCTCCTCAATTTGTCATCCAGTGAAAGGAAGTTCATTAGCTGTGGATGGGAGCTATTTTAAATCTGAAAAGCAGAAGCCGGCGGCATCTGGACTTTGTGGTGTGCTTGAGTGCAGTCAGAAACCCAACCGCTCTGCGCCGGGTCAGGCTACATTTAGCCTCCAGTGCGTGTTCATTGAGTGGGATGGACTGGGAGTGAGTGAGGTGTAAATCACTGAGGGGCTTACTGCCTTCATTCACAGGAATCAGCACAGGCTGAAACCTGGTGAGGATTCCACATTAAAGACGGAAAACGCCTTTTGTTATGACAAACACTCCGAGAGAACTCAATACTAGATAGATTTTTTTTCTCAAGGCAAAGGCCAACTCTTCATCATTACTTGACTTGGAAAATGTATTGCCCCTGAATCCATTTGCACAAGACTACACACATTCCAGAGCTGATTTGTTACTCAAGGCAACAACAACTCAGTAGAAAGCAAAGAGGAATGCCCAGCTGAGAGGAAGATACAGATAGAGATAGAGAGTGCAGAGAGCATGTGGCCTTCCCAACACAACGCGTTCACCTCGAGGAAACAAGGTCAGAACCCGCCCAGCGCATGAGCAGCAATTAAGCACCGGCAATAAGCACCGGCTCAGGGCTCTTGTGGCCACCAGTGGGCCCCCAAGAGTGTGTGAGATGTCAAACAAAAGAGATTGAAATGTCTTCTATGTGAGTGGTAATCAAATTATGTTAACAAAACAAATTCTGCTTAGAGCTCCATACATGCATGGAGCTTCTGCGTAAAATGTGTCTACAGGTCTTTTGTACCAGCAGTTTATTTCAACAATCTACCGTGTATCGTTCTTCATGCTGGAGGACTTGCATAGCTGCTTCCTCTACAAGACCGTTCTCAAACCCACCTCCACCTCCACCCCAGCTAGTCCTTTTCACGTTGTGTCTGATCTTTTACTCGGTGTCATGTCGTCGTCTGGGGGTCTTGCTGCTGCTCTCCCTGCCTTAAGTTTTCCACTTATGCATGTGGAAGGGCAGGGAGGTTCCAGAAAAATAACTTAACTGCACGTGAAATGAAAGAAATAAATGCACTTCCTGACTGAAGTACATTTATGCTCCCCGTGCTCCCCCAGGACGGGATCTGAAGCGAGGACGTTACAGTTGTAATACATTAGCCAGCCGTTAATCGTAAGCCGATCAATAGCTTTCTAAGTAAATCTGTCAGTTTGATGCCAGGTTTTACTTGTCAAAGCACTCTTTTTTTGTGGAGAACCAACAGAGAAATAATAAATAAATGAAACGAGACAGAGAAAATCAGCTCATAACCTGTTACTGTTGGTCTGGAACGGACACGGCATGGATTCATGTGCTTTCCTGTATTTAAACTCATTTAGATAATGTAGTTTGTTGTGCTTATGTCTTTGTTTGCTTGTGTTTCTTGCCCTGTTTGGTTTTGTTGTGTTGCTTTGGTGGAAGCAGTGTTATCATAGGTCATAAAAATGAAGACCAACACAAATCAGAAGAATCCTTGAAACCAACCCAAAACTATATCTGCATCGTAAAGTGTGACGCTACACTTCACTGGCAGTAATTTATGCATTCATTTAATTTAGCCTTTAGCCTTTGTCTGGAAGAGATTTCAGTTGCATACACTAAGTCAATTATTTTGTCCTTTTTATTTCCCCCCCCCCCAAAAGCCACTAAGATTATTTTATAACCAAAATAAGTTGGAGGCACTTGAAATGTACAAAATATGGGATTTTTTTAACTACATTAACATGTTGGCTGTACTTAAGGAATAAGTCACTTAACTCAAAACATTTTTCTTAACCATCTTCAAGCCTCAGCTCCTGACCTGTGGACCATGACAAATCAAGCTGAAATGTGCGTTTTTTTTTACGATTCAAAGGGCCAGATATGCATTCTGGGGCTATGAGTAACACTGCCTGCCATTGCTTGCTGGTTTTACTCATACGTGTATGCACTTGGGTAAAACCCCGCTGCAAGCGTGATTCACTTGTAGTCAGTGCAGTCTGGGGAAGTCTTTTCACAGGGTAAATAAATCACCTTGAAACTGAGCTGATCTTGGCAGAGCCCAACAAGTAGCTTTGATTGAGGCCTAAAGTAATGTCACTGTGTGTGTGTGTGTCACAGCAGTAACACAGAAGCCGACTGCATGCCACACAGTGAGACAGCACTGGGATCAGTCATCAGAACCATTATCCTTTGTTGTAGCCAGACCCTCCTACGTCAGGCGATGAAAGTTCAGGTTAAAGTGCACTCGGCTGAGAAAAGCTGTCTGCACGCTGCTTTCTCAAATCCCCAAATTAATTTGACTTGATAGGACGGAAATGTCAGCCGTGTCCTTTAGATGATTCATGATTTACTGCGCGGAGACCTTGTTTAAGAACGGCGTTTTCAAATACCTTGTTGCAAGAACACGTGCTCTTTTCCACTTGCAAACGCTATATGGATGTGTCTCGTGACATTACTGATACACAAGGTACTCATTATTTTAAATCCATGTCTGCACAGGTATAATTCCATAATTAAATCATTTACTCCACCGTCTCAGATACTGAACAGCTTAAATTTGACTTGTGCGATGTCGTAATATTCTAACTTCTTAATATATGTTTACTGATAATGATTGATTGATAATGTTTACTTTAAAAATGATGCGGTAAAAGTCTAATTACCTACTCGTCGGTTTCAAAGCTGCAATTCTAAATTCCTACCTATGCATTGGTCTATGGATTTTGAAGTCATGAGCCAAACAAACATGACAGATATCGCGCCGAATAATTCAAATAAAACGTCTTGAGAAAATCTACGATGAAAACGTGGGTTATGTTGGACCAAATAAGTTCCAAATATGATAAAACTGTACTGATACTATGACGGAGTCATTTGGTTGCATGAAAGTGAAAAGTAGAAGTGACAGTAAAATAAAAGATTCTTTGTTCAAAATATTTATATTTGTTCATTTGATTTCAGCAGCTATGAATACATGCTGCAAATGATCCTTCTTGTTTCTTTGATGTTCAGTACAAAATCGAACCCAATCCAGGGAAAAATAAGCAACTGCTGAGGCTTAGAATACAAATAAGCTTCAAAAATTCAGTGTATTTGAAGTAGAGCTTGTAGTAACTAAATAAAATCCGGGTCCACAGATTTGTTACATGTATTTGACTGAGGACATTAATTCAGGTTTTCAGACTCGGATTAGAGCAGGACAAGGCAGGTAAAAAAAGATGACCTTGGCTGTTGTGGATTACTGTTGATCACCTTGATTGTCACAACGAAAACTTAAATCATACCCTGTTAAAGTATTATCAACCTTTGTGCCTGACTTATATTTGAACATATGTTAAAGAACGTGACGGTGTTAACAGAAACAATCCCCGTTTGATGTAAAATGTATACTTTTACATTTTGCAGAAATCCCCGTTTTGCTGCTGAGGAAATTTTTTTTTTTTCATTCCGCTCCTGACTTCACACTGACCACAGATGCCTGAGACGAGGTGAGGGATTATCGATCGAGTGTGCACAAGGACGACAGCGTCCGGGATTAACACAAAACTATAATCGATTCCCACCAGGCCTCCCGGCCAAACCGCAAACTGGAGAGGCCACCCACAAAAATGTTTCTCATAACAGTTCCAATCTCGTCTGATAAGCCTCGAGCCAAGATAAATAAGAACACACTCCTCTGCCAGCCTCCTAGTTCTCACTGTAAATACTGCAGGAGTGTGCGAGGCAGTTGGTCAACATTTCCCCATTCAAGTCTGACACACCCCGACTAACGCTGCAGGTCCTCGGCCGTGGGCTTGTCCCAGCCAGAGGTAAAAATCCACGTCTTGAACCTTTCCGGTCGTCGTGCTTAGTTCAAACAGCTCCTGTAACGCACCCTTCTTCTCACGCCGATGCCATTTGTTTATATAGGTATTAAGACTTTAAGTAAGATAATCACAGGAAAGTGCTTTGAGAAACAAAAACATTGAGGGATTTGCTTATTTAACACTTAAAAAGGTCAATTCACAGTCATGATTTTGTATTTAAAATGCATATAGAAAATACAATATACCTCCTCAAACCGGATAGGATAGGTTGATGACCAATCAAGGTTTGGTTAAGTTTAGGCACAAGAGTAACTTGGTTAGAGTTAGGAAAAGATTGTGGTAAAGGCGGAAATAAAAAACGTACACGACCAATGTTACGAAAGTAGGTCCGCAGAGTTTGTCATTCCGTCATATTCATCCTCCGTCACAGGGATAATCACAATTACACGACGCCGCTTATTCAAACAACCACAAGATGTCACCATCACCACCCCTTCAATAACCCACCCCTATTGTTGTGTTTCTGGTGAGGATGGACTGGAAAATGTTGTCGCTTGATAGTTTTTTAAAATATGTGATTGACAAATGTAATTACCAATCGCTGTTGAGATTTCCTCAGACGCGACTCTACTTCTTTACTCTGTGGTTCAAGATAGAACTGTGGAGCTGGAAACGGTGTCAGGTTCATGTGTCTTTATATTTAGTCTTTCGATTTGGACCGAGAGGAGAGAGCTGTAGAAGGATGGTGTGTATTTTCAAATTCTGGCATTTTTTTCCCCCTGGTTTCAGCTGCAGCTTTAAATAATTTCCACTGGTAATACATTTATATTCTTGAATCGCAGAGGTATTTCAGATGTTTGTGCACTTGCTCAACCCTCTAAATTCATTATCACCTCTGATGAGTACATGTTGAGTGGATCAAACAGATCACTGGATGCTTCTTTGTTTATCAAACACAGAGCTTGGTAAAACATCTGCCCCTTCAGACGGCAGCGCTTTTCTTGAAGAGGAATTAACAGGAAACTCAAAGTCGCGCGCTGAAAGACGACTGATGGAACGGAAGCGAGGACGTGCTTTGTTGGCCGGTCAGGTGTCGCTTCTCCTCTGACCTCAATAATGAAAGCCTGAGCTTCCAGACAGAACGCGCAGCCTCCGTGTGGAACATCTACAGTATGTTCAATGAACTGGATGTTTGTCTAAATTGCTGCCTGATGGTGGAGGCTTCACGAGAGTTTCGTAACAGAAGACAAAGACAGGCATTAGCGATAATTAGGATTTCACTGAAAAATAAAAATGTGTGTCTTTAGGTGTTAGACACACAACAAGCACTACACAGCTAGCTGCACAATTCTGTAGACCTGGGAGGAAGTGAAATCCTCTGAGTTAATGACTACAAACAACATTAGCATCACACATAGACATTTAATCGAGCATTAATATAAAAGTATTGATTATGTGGCACGTTTCTGTTTCTGCCACTAGGGGTCCCTCTATGAAAAGAATAACAAAATGTGTATTCGGACATTGTGAAGTAGCAGGGGATCATGGGAGTTGTAGTTTTGACCATCACTGCTGATGAAAATGTATCTGACATCACATGTTCACAGAGGAGGTAATGTCTTAAATTCACATTGCGTTCAGTTACGTATATTCACGGTTTGTCATTTCATTCTTGGTTAATGTTAGCTAACGTAATGTTAATACTGTGTTACCGTACAGATGAGCTTGGTGGTTTTGCATGAGCCACCGGTCGCACATTGTAGTAAACTTGACAGATCGATACCGAAATTCATCCATTAAATCTCAACTACTGCTGGATTACGCCAATCACTCTGACGTTTCATTCGGTTGTTTACTGCGTTGCCCTGTAAAATGAGGATATGACGCCACTCACAGGTGACCAGGTTGGAAATATTTGATTTAATGTAAGGGCATAAGTCAACACAATATATAACACAGACTGAGTGATCTCTCTTATCCCTTTAAGAATAACTCCCTGTGATAATCTGAGTATTTTTGACTTGAAAAGTGAATATTAAGGCCTAACTAACTTAACCAACCATAAAACATACACCATGTGAAAATGTGTAATTATACTATATTATGTACAGACGTTTACATCTCCAACAGGAGATGAAATTGAGATGTTGACAGAACAAAATACAAGTCATGAAACTCACTGTCCTCAATACTTCCAGTCCCTCTGACTTTTAGTGCAGTGTATCAGCTAACAGCTCCTTCAGTGTAAATTTATCAGTATGGGATGTAAAAGCCTGCGCTGGATCATTTCCAATATAAATACCACAGCTAAAGTGTAAATCCCTGCAGGAGGATTAGAGGGATAGTGTAATGATTTAACAGCAGATAAAAATATCTTGAAGTGCAATTCGGTTGCATAGATTCACATATTTGTAGCACGAACACACACTTCTGGAATCGTATTTAAGGGATTCCATGCTGTTCTGATATTTTAAACATAAAAAAAAAACCACTGTAAAAACAACGTGTGACCATAGGGCTGGCGTATACCACAACAGTTATTCACACTCCGCTGGAGGCCTCTGGTTTAATACTGCTTTTAATAGTCTCACCCCCCGAGAATGTGCATGATCAGACAAACACTGTATGACCAGCACACTGAGGTTCTGTCAGAACGGAAGGTGGGAATTCCCTGTAGTGCTGCTGGTGCAGGAGAACTCTCCCTCCGGTGTTTTATAAAAGCTAATTGACTAATTAAAGGTAAAGTTCTGAAAAATTGTTAGCAGCCATAAACCCAGAAAATGAGCTGTTTCATGTGGGCGATTAGGTTTACAGAATTAGTTTCACCCACAGGTGTTTTCACTGGTTTCAAACGCTGTCTGGGGCTGAGGAAGGAACATGCAGCGTGACATTAAAGGTTCAATGTGTGATATTTAGTGACATCTAGTGGTGAAGTTGCAGTCTTGCAACCAACTGAAATCCTACGGTGGGCGAAAAAAACCTCTAGTTGCAGCCAGTGTTAGTTTTGTCTTTTCTGGGCTTTTTAGTTAAGGGGATATTAACTCTGGTCCAAACACAAACATAGTAGGTAATGCATCTTAACTCTGGACGTCACCTACTATAAAACAGAAAAAAGATGAAGAGGATGCATATTTGGAGCTACTGTAGAAAAATGAAGAATATATATGTTATAAATCAGTTCCTTGACCCTTAAAACGTACTCGCCGAAGTCGTTTTGAAGTTACTTCTGGTCGATACTATCAGTTCTATTATCAGACTGAGTATGAACAAGTCTTACATGAAAAAGATATGAATGAACAATGAGTGTAAAAAAAAAACAAATTTGAATCTGAATGCATATTAAATATGACGGATTTAGAAATTAAATGAAAATATGCTCTCAGTTCTTCCAGATCCGCAAGAAACTGATCATGTTGATGGATATTGTTATGCAGCATGCGTGTTTTTTCAAAGCAGTAACTGTTTTCATTTCTGAGAAAATCACAAAAATGTCAAAAAAGTGCCCCATCCCAACGGTGACGAATCCACTGAAAAGAATCCAGATCTGGGTCTGGACCGTTCAGGAGGAGATCTGGGACAGACCACCTTTCTGTAAAACATTTCAAGGCAAAACGTGCTATAGATTTTGAGTTACAGGTGTGAACAGACAGACAGACGGATACAGAACCTCACGGGGATGAGGGTATCGACACAAAAGGTTGAATTTTTCATTAATGTCTCCAATAGTTGTTAGAGCTGAGACAAAAAAACAGATATTTCAGTATCTCACACCATAATCCTCCGATTCCATACTCGGCGCTACCTGTCTGCGGCAGGTCAGCGTGAGGGCCGAAAGGTGCAATCTGCAACTTCACCACTAGATGTCACTAAATATTACACACTGAAACTTTAATTCTAACATTCGCATTTAGCTCAATGTAGAGCAAAGTACAACTAGGATGGAAAATGTTTGTCTTAAAGTCAAGTGTTAGAATGCAGAATCTGAGATTTTCCAAATGTCCCCAGAACTACTAATAATCCATATAAATTGGTTAACAACGCCACCCGCAGGCCAGACTTTACATCTGGTCTTGCCTCTCTCGTGAGCAGCACATCTGGAACTGACTTTGCAGACATCACCCACTGCAGTGTCAGGTAATAAATACACAGAAATCTCACAATCTAATTAACTTTATCTGAAACACCTAACAGTTCTTCACCACAATGAGTTCTTCCAGATCCTACATACCTCATATTTGCATACTAACACCAACAAGCGCAAGCAGGAACACATGCTTACATAAATCAGCCTTTTATCCATTCTGTACTTTGAGATAGCGATCTCCAGCTTCTACTGGCTGCTTCGCATCAACGCAACCATGAGCAGCGGGAATGCCCAGAGGCTTCAGCACAACCCCAGGCCTACTAAAAGAAGCAATATAAAGGTAGCAGCTGAATATGTGTTTATCCCTCATCACACAGCAGAGCTCCTTTCATGATGGGACCCCTACCTTTTTTGTCACGTTGCAACTCGAGCATACACTTCACTTGTACTCTATTTCACAATCTCTTAAGAACGCAGAATGATAACAAATAACTGACTCGGACAGAATCAAATGTCTGATGAATTGCCTTTTAATTTCAACAAAAAAAATACAACCTTCTATCTGTCTTCGTTCAAAAACACTTTTACTTAGTTGTGACATAAGGTATGTCACACAACCAATCACTGCCCTGGAGTCCTTTTTTTATGCTATATTAAGGAAAGGACTATCACTACTAGCAGGTGGTGAATTTTCCAGACTCTGACCGAGGGCGTGGGAACAACACATTTTTGTGAAAAAATAACAAACCGCCTCCCATATGGGAAAACCTACACCATCCCTCTTCTTCCTGAACCGCCTTGTTAACTCATTTATCAGAATTTCCAGCCTCTCAGAGCCTGGAAATTTGCATAGCGAGAAAGGTGTCAACCTGGTCCTGGCAGCATCGTGGGATAGGATGGCAAGATGCAAATGATTTTTTAACTTCTAAAACGAAAGACTGCCACTTGATCATCAAATTGAAATAGAGATCTAGTCACAACTTGATATTCCTACTGTGAAATATGTTATTTTATCTTGAAACGTGGCCCAATGTCCCTCTAGATTCGCACTGTTCATTATGTTTTCTGTTGCTGAAGTGGTGAAATGATAATGATTTGTCACATTCCCTGCATTAATACGACCTGACATTATCCTTCTCGTAACAGTATTTGAGATTCCCCACCCTGAGCGTGATGTGAGTGGAAAATGGCTGCTACGTGATATGGTCTTGTAAGCATGTTTGCAAGAATACAGCTATCATTTTTAAGCCACTTATGAAGGCTAAGGTGTTAATTATATATTAGTAAACTGCTGCTCCGTCGAGGGACACTGACTGACGTTTACTCAAGATAAGGGCATGGACTTGATGACTTAATCTTGAAGAAAACAGGAGACCATTCATCTTAGCTGTGGTAAAAACTGGGTCATAATGTAGAACTGTTAATCACATGCATGTCACGTTTTGTTTCTTCATCTAACAGACTTTTGTGGTTCGTAATACATTATTTATACATTTTGTGAAATTTCACGCATGCATCGTCCGCAAACTCTCACAAAACAGACAGCTGCAATGTGACACTGTGAGAGCAAAATGATTCCAAATGCAGTTAATTTCTTGCATAAGTGAGCTGCTCAGATGTGATGATCACACAGCTTTAAAGCGCCTGCAGATTGACTGGAAAAAGAAAATCCCTGCTGTAATCATCATGTGTACATCCCTTAAACTCAGAGCTCTGGAAGAAGAGCAGAGGGAATTACCACCGTGCCCCGGGGGGCTGAGACAGAGCTGATAATAGCTGCGCCACATTCATCATGCCATCCTGTGAGTAATTAAAAACGACCTGCAGTTTCTTGACGCCTGACAAAAATTTGACCAGGTCAAGGTGTGGAACTATTTTTCACTCCGTGTCATAAAATAATGTACTGGAGACTAGGATGATAAATAACTGGAGATCACGGTTTTCAACAGGACACACATTACTAGTGCAGGGCAACAAATCTTCCTTTTGTTAACAATATATTTAGTGTTCAATAAATCACGTGTGAACATAATATTCTAACAAGAAATGGGGAGTTCCTTTTCAAGCTCCTTATACTTCAAATAACTGTGGGCAATTATAGACTGTATATGTAAAAAGTGAGCAATGCCTTTGGTTTGTAAACTGCTGTTCTGAAGCCTCGGGTTTGGCGTTTTGGCAATCTGCATTTTGTTTTTGCGTTTTTGGAAACAGAAGTTGGACAGCTGAAACTTCACCTACTGAAAATACCGACCATACTGACCAACACCGCCATGTTAAAAGCCACCGAGTAATTATCAGCTACTAGCGCTATCTGGCCAAATTAGCAGGCTAGCTGACAGACTGTAATGCACTACCACAGCGATGCTAACATTAGCTCAGGTAGCTCATTTTCCTCTGGTGGTTTTGTTAGCGTAACTTCTCTACCACCATTACAGTAGCAGCTGTCTGTCAAGAAAAAAATCATGTTTTATGGAATAAACAGAATCTAAGTCTGTCTTTACACGTGAGCGAGCTGTCAATCATAGCCCGAATATGCAGAGCACCCACCTGTCACTCAAAGCAGCCACGCCCTCAAGTGGGTATAACCTCAACTTTAAGCCTTAGAGAAAAAATAATAGATAGATAACATGAAGCAACATCTTGTTCTAACATGAAAAACATCTTGTTATAACAATAAAGACACATTATAATGTGATA
>JAPQRN010001619.1:0-20986 GCA_037367275.1 Coranthus polyacanthus | reverse complement strand
ATTTAAATTTTTATACATCTGCAGTGAATATAGTCAAGAGCTTCCACAAAGGAAATTGTGGGAAGGGTCTGTTGCAGTCAGCATTTACATGCAGGATCAAATAACTGCCAGATAAAACAGAACTACTGTATATTAATACTACAGAATCAACGAGGTTTGAAATAAAGCGCAGACTACCTAGAGGTGTAGATTTTTGAAAATTAAAGAGTCTTTGGGTAATAAATGCAACAGCACATTGACCTGAGAACGTGGTGCACATGATCCATACGGTTTGTTGAATGTTCAAATTTCAACCCAGTCCAGTGGAAAATAAGCGAACAGTGGAACCGCAGGTGAAAGGGAAGCTGTTCGAGAGGGTTAGAGAGGAAGGAGACTCACGTGTCTGATGCCTTCTTGTAGTTGGGAGGACAGTCGAAGGAGAGGCATCTGAAGCCTCCTTGCAGGTTGTAGCACGTCTGTCCTAAAGTACAGTTATGAGTGGCAGTAGTGCACTCATCAATATCTGGAAAACAATGATAAATAAGAGGAAGGAGATCATTGGTCAAACAGTCCTATAGCAATAGGAAATATTCATTAAATATGTACAAGAAGCAACAGGACACACTATCCTATCTGTAGACCATAAAAGAAGTGGACGTAGCCACTGTGACGTCTCCCACTGGATTGTGGGCTGCCTTTTTCCAGCTTCGAGTTTGGCGTTAGGCCGTCACCATCTTGGTTGTTTTGGAGTCAGACGTGGCCATACTTCTTTGAGAGGGTGGAGCCAGTGAAGAGCGAGCGGTGACACTCACCGAGCTAGCGCTAACGGTATCACTAACTTACTGACACATCGACCACAATGCTGGCCAGGAAATGTTATGTAACATCGGCTACTTGCTAGATATCAACACAAATGTTGTCATCATTTATAACTCATAATTTATAAACACGCTAGCCAATGTGACCACGTGATGAATACTGAATTAATGCTAACATTAGCTAATGTAGCTAAGTTATGCTAAAAGGACGGTTTGCAATTAAAGGTAAACTTCAAGAAATATTGGCAGGAAAAAAAATCTTTTCTTTTCCAGTAGATGTGTAGATGTCCGACTCAGCAGGTGAGTGAGCTGTCAATCACACCTGTCAATCAAAGCCCAGGCAACAGAAGCCAAAGGCGTGAATGAAACCAGAGTGACTCCTGGAAAGGAGAAAATATCAACTTATTGCCTTAATGTTTTTTGAATGGGAGTCAATTGGAGCCAGGGTTATTTTGGAGACAGTATCTAGCAGCTGCCAGTGGTATTACACTTTAAGATCATTCTGCATTCACTCCACTTCCCTTGATCCTCTCCTATCCAATACTAATAAAAATGAGATAAATGAATAATGACATGTTGCAGATGAATTCGTGTAAATGCAAATGAAAGCACCAATTAATTAAATGGCGTAATTCTGCCCTGGCAGAGTTTACACTTCATTTTTAATTTGGTAAACACCAAATCACCACTTATTTTATATTGCTCTCACTCTTTGTCACATCTCTCTGCTCATAGTTCAAAACTTGTGGAAAAGAACATGAAGTTGAATAGACCCACATAAATCCGTCTTTAAGATGCCATATTAAAAACGTCGTCGTATGTGCATTTAGCTCTGACCTCTGCAGGTGCGACCATTTGCAGCCATGACGTATCCATGAGAAGGACATGCACACTGGTAGCTGCCAGGGACGTTAACGCACTGAAAGGTACAAAGGTTTCCGATACTTTGGGAGCACTCGTCGATATCTGCTCAAAAAAGACACAATGCATGCATCAGTTAGACGTTTGTGTTTAACGTGTGTGTTAGCTACAGACGCTTCCTGAGGGCCCCGTCGTGATTTTAATGTGTGACAGGAGCCACTCCAGAGAGTGTTATATTGAAAATGAGCTCAGGACCCGTGTTGCATGTTTCCCACATTCTGTTTCCCTCTCTGCTCCTGTAGCACTTTAACTCTGAATGCCTTTAAGTTTCATTCTGCTGCGCACACATTATCCGCAGTCTGCCAAAGAAGCAGTGGGCTGCTGAAGCGAGCGAGCGAGCGCTGCACAGCTGTTCCCTTCTTCTACTGTACTCAACTCTGCCATGCTGCACAAGCGTATATGTTATGAAAATATCTAGACTTAACACATTTCTACCTTGCTTTCTGCATGAGTTCTGCCTCTGGGAGTGACTGTATGAGTGCAGCAGTGCATGCTACCAGTGCAGCACCTTTACAACCTCACCTGCTCTATTATAATCTTTACATTCATACTGACATTCTGCTGAAAAAAAGAGCTGCCTTGAACATCAGTATGCAAAGCCTGGTCTTGATTTCTTTTCAATTGGAGTAAATGCTGCCTGAAGCCTATGTTACGTGCTAATTTACAGTGTTGTACAGTGTTTATGTGGTCCAAGCATTTTTCAAATTATAAGAGACTGGGTCCATGAGAGTAGAGGCGTCTGGGGTGTGCATTAACTGCATTAGTTGTTTTTGTTCAGATTTTTTTTCAAAACACCAGGTGTAAGCATGAATATTCTCTGTACAAACCCACGGTAGTATATGTGTTCTCATCGGTAGAAAATGTTTATTTACCTTCACAGGTATGTCCGTCCTCTTTCAAGTAGTAACCCTGGCGACAGTAGCACTGATATGAACCATAGATGTTGGCGCATTCCTGGCTACAGGGGTTTTTGTCACATTCATTTACATCTAACAACAGAAAAGCACACACAGAAGAATGAAGAAATAAACAATACCTGAAGACAACCAGCTTCAGTGAAAAAAACAGCTTCGGTTGAGAAAGAGAAGGGGAAAAAATCACAGTATTTGACAAATAATTTCTTTGACAATAAGCATTTAGACCCAAAACCATAATAAAAATGTTCACTTATAACCACTGGTTATAACCAGGTTTCTAACACTGTTACCCAAGAAAGACAAGCTTCAGGTGCCTGGAACAAATGAATCTGAAAAGCACTAATCAAAATCCAGTCATGGTGGTCAGACAGGGTTCTGTAATAAATGCAGGCTTCGCCTTTGGATAGTGAACAGAAATGTACAGAACTTGATTAAGTTCCCTGAATAATGGCTGTGACAACCTGAACGTAATGTGAATCAGCTTTGAAGCTCGATCACGTCTGTAACACACTGATGACTGACTCCGGAAAACATTATGTATGCATCGTCAGACCGCCCCCCGCATTCAATATATGGAGACTAAATTAAATTCCAAGAAAAAACAGTTTTTGCTGATAACAAAGACTTGCAAAGGATTCATAAACAGTTTTCTATCTATATATAAAATCTGCAGCGCGCGTTCGGCTTTTGATGTCAACGTCCTCCCCAGAGGCTTCCTTCCTTCTACGCCTTGAGTTCTTCAAGGGAAATAAGACAATACATCTAAACGAGGTAGCATTTAAATTCACAATATATTAGAGAGAGAGAGAGAGAGCAACTGATGTGCTGTGAATTTAGTTTTTTACTTATCTTTTACTTGTCTTGAACATGCTCTTATTGAGACTTTTGAGTTATGTTTTGTTGTGTAGCTGCTGCCTTATTGGCAGCTAATAAGGATCCAAATAACTAACTAGAATTTCAAGCTATTATAAGAGGGTCCAAGCACCTCAAATTAAGCGTGGGAAATTTGGAAAAGATCAGCTGAATTGGAGTCGAGTGACAACAGTTTCTGTTTTCAGGGCGAAGGATCGAAATTTGTGAATCATTAAGGTCTCGAGGCTTTTCTGACCAATTTTGAGCTGGATGTTGTTAAGCTGCAGGGCAGAGAGTGTAAAAGTATGGAAAGCGTGACTTCCTTTTGTACATCTGGACCTGATACATTTACCTGCCAAATTTGAGTGAAACCTCAAGCAGGGACTTAAGTTTTGAAATATTGTAGGGGCGCTATTGAGCCATTTTTCCAAAACCATGACCAAGACATAAAATATACAATATTTTGTCACTTGTAAGGCAAGTGCAAAGTTTCCTGAGTTTTCAAGCATGTTTAGCCCCTTAACAATAAAACTGTTTTGGGGAGAGAATTTTGCAGTTTTGCTAAATAATTTTACAGGTGGAAATGGGGGTGGATGTGAAGCATTTCAACGTAAATGCAATTTACTCAGAATGAGTGTTAACCGCTTCAGACCGAGCATGGTTTTTTTGTGTTCAAAATTCACATGGAAAAGTATAAAAACTGTTTTAATGGGAAGGCTTGCACACTTCGACGGACAATTTGCGCGGTGAAAAAAAGCGGATCCCATGTGGATTTTATGCATCAAACTGGTCTGAAATGGCTTTAAGTCATGTTTATTGCAGTGCCCCCTTATGGTTCACATGTTGCAGTTTTTTTCAGAAAAACATTTCAGGCCTTATTATATCTTATCTCATTCTTTTCACCTTTGCACCGCCTTCCATTTAGCCCTACAACTGTTTTCACTGTCAGAATAATAATCACAATCCCAGCAACAATGCGAAAACTGTTGGTACTTGGAACCTTAATAAAGAGACAATAGAACAAAGAGAGAAAAAAGCAGTGCAGCTTACCTTCACAGTTTTTGCCATCAAATGCGAGGGAGAAGCCGGCTGTGCATGAGCAGTGGTAGGAGCCTGGGGTGTTTTCACAGGTCTGGGCACACAGCCTGCCAGGGTAACGCCAGCACTCATTTACATCTGTCAGCACAGGAGTAGGAGCCATTAGACGGGAGACGGATACCTCCGGGCCACGAAGGACTCAAAGCCAGTCCTCATTCAGTCACACACATAATGATTAGTGTGAAAGTGTAGAGCTACTTTTTCACCTTGTTAGCTAATGTTTCATATCTCATTAACAGCGTGTCAAACATTTGACAGTGCTACTTTACATGAAAACCTCACTGAAAACTGAAAAAAAACCCAAACTTTTCTTAATGGAGCTTGGAGTACAAAGCTACTTCAGTCACTCTGAATACTGTTTGGTCCTTTGCTTTCCTCTCAACACGACTGATGGAGGTGATGAATATATCTGTTCTTGTTTCACCTACAGCCCCCTCTAGGTAAGTTTTGCAGTGTGTCTGCCAGTATTCGCCAGCCTAATTAGATTTTTACTATTGACATTGCAATGATAAACTTGAATTACCACCTTTATAGTTCTACGCCTGCACCAACCAATCACGTTACAGGTTTACATCCAGATATTACATGCATGTTTTGGTTAAACAGATATAGTTATCACTAGCCCCTAGAGTCCAGAGAGGTCGTGAGATGATTCCTGCCCTCAAAGCAGCTCTGTTTTTCCACAAACTGCTTGAACGACTGAAGCTCCAATCTGCTCCTCGCCATCGTCTTGCAGACCTAACACAGCGATACGTACCGTTGCAGACTTTGCGCAGGGCGTCATACTGGTAGCCCGTCTGACAGTCACAGCGGTAGCTGCCAGGGAGGTTGTGACAGATCTGGCCCACTCCACAGCGGTGTGTCCCCATCTGACACTCATCAACGTCTAGACAGGCCGAGAGAGATAAAGCACTTCAACGCTGACCCACTCGGCACCGATTGGCTCTATCTTAAACGTGGTCAGCACACTTCGGGAAAGGTGTGTGCGACACCTTAACCGAGGTGTGCGACTTCTTTTTTCCCCGTCTGTCTACAGTGACTACATTTTTTCCTTCGAATACGATTTAAAAATGCAACACCTCATTAATGACAGTCAGTGAATCATTTCTTAATATTGTAATTGAGCACTGGGTTATACATCTTTTTATTTGAATTGTCTGAATGATAAATTATTTAAACTTCAAACGGTCCAAACATCGACTTCACATGCAAACCTCATTAACTCCAAAAACGAGGAAACGTAATTGCCCGTGTCTGTTTGTTGGTTTGTTACCTCCGTCAAGGGGGTTATGTTTGTGTTACCGTCTGTCTGTCAGCAGGATTACACAAAAACCACTTCACCAGTTTTCATGAAACTTGATGGAAGGGTAGGGTAACGGCCCGGGATGAACACATTTTGGAGATCCATAAAAAGTGGCGAATCCTGGAATTTTTGAAAATGTTCCAACATTGCAATTCCTCCTAAATCTCACACATTGAACCCTGAATAGGAAAAATACAGACATGGTTTACAAATGCAAAAATTTCATGAAATTTGGTGGAAGGGTACGGGCTACAGACTGACCTATTACATTTTGGAGAAGAGGCTGGACATTGTTAGATAGGGTGTATAATCCTGTTTCACTTCATGCAGACAGTTTTATAAATGCCACATATATTCGAGATGGCAGGCTGCACTATTAACCTGTGTTAAAATATGCTTAACTATGTATATGACAAAATGATGTTCTGTTCAGAAGATCAAAGACATCACCACGCAGGAAAAGGAGGCCACAGAGCAGCGGAGCAGGGTGAAACAGTAAACAGCTTTGACAAATGTGACGAGTCAAAGCTTTTCTCGGTCTAAATCAGGCTCATTCTTCCCTCATTTCCTGCGTTTGATGACCTGCGACTTCTCGAGGCTCGCATTCACACCGTTCTTCGGTCGTTTTTCCTGTCCAACACTGCGCGTTTACAGGTAAACCTTACCGACGCACTTGGCTCCATCGGCGCTGGCGTGGTAGCCGTGGCTGCACATTACCATCTTCTGCTGGCATGTGTAGGAGCCCACTGTGTTGATACAGTTAAACCCAGAGCTGCACGGTTCAGTCAGACTGCTGCACTCATTTATGTCTGCACAGACAGAGAGAAAGAGAGAGAGAATGAAGCCAGCTGAGAGAGACAGTGATTGTTAGGAGGTATAATCCTGACTGACAGTTCCACCTATGCCTATTTCCTCCTAGAGTCACGTCAACACAACAATGTAGTGCTGGTATTTGTTGTGGTAATCACACCTTCCTAGCATATATGGTCTGAATACTTGGAACATAGTGACGGAAGCAGAAATGTTTATGTAGTTATGTGAATATGGGCGATGGACGACATACGACAGTTTATATTATGCAGTAATAATATGACTGGTAAAACACACTGAGGATTCCTGAGGTGGTACAGCTGAAGTGAATCTTAGAAAAATAGAAAATAGTTTAAAGCGCGCTGCATTTCCACTGCGAGTATAGTGCTCCTTCGGTGGGGCTGGTCGTCATAGCAACGCAGCATGAACTATTGTGATGCCATCTTCAGCGTTGACAAAGCAACAATGGAGGAGGAGGAAACTTAAAACCGTACGTTATAATTTCTGAAATGAAATGTCATTTTAAGATTTTTTCAGGTGAGTATGTAGTGGTTCAAACTTGATATCGGTGGTTGATTTATCAAGATAGGGCCTTCTTGAAAATTTTGCTCCGACGTTTTCAGAGATTTCCTTCTAGCTTGGCTTGGGTTCCCATGTTGTGCCACGATGACACACATACGTACTGAAGCAGCGACAATTCTGGATCGACCAATGTACGATCTGCGTGATTTTACGTCTAGTATCGCTTCACCTCTGCGAAGGTGATGCTAGACGTAGTATCTGATATGTACCTGGTGGTCCCTGCTCGTAGTGTAAAATGCAGCGCCGAGTCGAGGCGAGCTGATACTGTCAGTGGAGGAGCGGCAATAGATTTCAAATTCGGTTCCAATTGTTTTTTTGTTTTCAGCGATAGCCCTTTATTATGACGAACAAAGGGTACATGTGTGCACGGCTGTGTGTCTGTGACCTGGTCATCAATGTGACCATCCTACTCTATCCCCTGTTGACGTTTGGCCAGGTCTGTCTTGTAAAAGATATAATGTATATCGAGATGCACCATGATTAAATAAAAAAATACTTATAAGGTTAATAAGGTTCGGCTGGTAATACTTGAATTCTGAACGCTGGGCTTTCTCTCCATCACGTTTTGTATTGTTGTACTTGAGTATAGGATCTACGTACCTCTAAAGCTGTTCTCAAACGCAGCTTAGCCCTACCTAATGTGTCTGTGTAAGGCGTTTGCATTATTTTGCCCTTCCCTTTGTTGTGTGATATTGTGAAGTGGTCTCTTACCGATACAGTTGCCATGGGAGTCCTGTTTAAACCCAGTGATGCACTTGTGTTTAGGATTGCAGAGGAAAGAGCCCAAAGTGTTCTCACATGCCAAGCTCGTGCCGCAGTTATGGGTTCGAAGCACACACTCATCGATGTCTGACAAGAGACAAGAGATGAATATAAATGTAAAGGGTCATAATGTTCTGAATGATCCACACTGCATTCACGGTGTCTGGTGTTTTCCCTGGTTTCCATCTGCTGCCTCAGAGTGAGCCGCTCAGTACAGTAGGTGGCACTGTGGCTCAACGACCGAACAAGCATGTGAAGCATCCCAGAAATTCAAACTTCTCCTCCTGTCGCTGTTTGACTGGAGGAAAACACTCCTCTCCTGTAGAAATATCACTGCTTCCAACTCTGCAATTAGCTGAAGTTGAAGAAAACTTCTTAAATGACAGTTATTGAATCTCATGAGCGATGGATGGAGTATAAGTGGGAAATTTGTCTTCGTTTCTTTTTTTTTGCCTTCTTCTTCTTTCTATGCTGTGAGCTCATTTTTCAGGGGTTCACATTATATGGGGTCCTCCGAGATCCATCCCGTGGCACACGAGCGGAAGGAAGGTCTTAATTTGGGCTTTTCTCTATCGATCATCATCACAGGGATTTGTTTTGGTTTTTTTTCTTCACGTCACAGCAAAGACTCTTTTCTTTCACACGGCTAATTAGTTTTCTCCCCGTCGGCTGGTCGACTAAATATTACCTTCATTATCTAACTACATTGATTAGTCCTCCCTGGTGCCAAGCGCTGATGACACAAGTCACGCGGCTTCAAAGTGCTTCGACACCCGCGCGATGTGATTAGCCTGTCACGTACAGAACCTGGGCATCTGCTGAAGCACAAACGTCACCGCTGGGGCCAAAACACTTGACATTTATCTTAATGACACATTTACTGAGTTGAGTCATGACCACTAATATACACTTACTAACACAAATCATTTGAAAATAATCTCTGTGGGTGTAATCTGTTCTTTTTCTCTGATTTCTGGACATTTCTCCTGAGTATCTTTTTCTGTTGACTGTGTTCGTCTAAACAAGGATTAAGGCGGAAAGTGAGCTGTGTAAATATGTCCTATTTCTGTAAGACAGCCTCTCTGAAAACAACTGTCTGCCATCAATAATGCCAAAACACTTCAATAGCCTCAGTCCCTATTTATGATGTATTACACTGCGCTCTTGTGTTCAGGGATTTGTGAGTCCTAAAGGGGCCCTTTAAGGACAAATTACTTTGGATTTTCTGCGATACAATTAGAGCGAGCAATAGAGGGGAAAGTGATGCCAAACTTCAGGACCAGAATAGCCCGTGCATGCATGAGCATCCTCACCCTCTGGCTCAAAGAGGCTTCTGTAATGTTGGTTTGCTGGATTATTTTAAGAAACTGGCGACACTGAGAGTCACACTCCGAAACAAACACAGGTTTGGGCCAAAAATAAGCACAGAGTTGTGGTAAGAAGTGGACATCCGTTGAAGGTAATATTCAGGTTTTGCTGGATGTATAGATGACTGTAGATGTACCTCTCTACAACTAAAAAATGTTTACTTTACATGCACGCTATTTATCCACTATTATTCTAAAAAGAGAATTATGATTCAGCCACCTCAAATTTCAGATTTCATGCCACCTCAGCTCTTCATGGAAAAGTCTGGCTTAACCGTTTAGCATCCACTCTCTATCTTAGGGTTAGGCTTCAACAGAAGAACTGGAAGTCCAATATCCATGTAATCAGGCTTCATTTGAAAGGGAGCATCTTCCAGTTTCCATATTTAACATTTAGCTGAAACACGACCCAAACTACATCCGTTTAAACGTGGCTCAAATGTAACGTAAATGTACGTGTGACCCCAAAGAGTAAAGTGCTCGAGGATGTGAAATGAGCCGGGTCAGCGACACACCTCTGCAAAATGTTAGTAGTTTTTGACTGAAAAATGTCTGGATTGTTTGGCTTGTTGACACATTTTTTATCAACTGACTAATTGATTAATCTGCTGTTATCTCTGTTATAATGTTCTGGTTGACGATGAAAGAAATATTCAAAGTAATGTGTCATTTTGGAAGAAAATCTTTAGCACTGAGGAGACTCTCTCTCTGATTACATCTTAACTTAATAGAAATATTAATTTCCTGGTACAGAAAATGGATTTTTAAACTTCATTATAGGTTGTCACACAGATCAAACTGATCTCAGTTTCTTCAAGATCTCCAACAAATGTCTCTGTCTGTCTTAACTGTTGGAAGAAAACAAGACAATTGTTAAATCTATGAACACAGTGAATGTATATAAGTGTTTGTTTGATGAAGTTACAGTAAAACTGGTGACCAGATTGTTTTAACGTGGTCATCGAGATTTTCTTCAATCACACGATGAACAGGACTCGTATTAGAAGACGATGCTTATAAAAAGTGTTTTGTTCGAGTCAGCCGAAGGTGCAGTACATATGATCAGGGTGGTGCCACCATCTGGAGCCAGAAAAAGCCCTTATTATGACAATAATCTGAATTTGAAAAAGGACGAGAGTGATTACAGTTTTATTAGTTTTTAATTGTATTTAGTCTTTCAGTTTGGTTTTTGATTTCACTTTAGCTTTAGTTAGTTTTACAAGTGCATTGGTAGTTTTATTTTTATTTTGAGGAATTCACTAGTTTTAGTCGAGTTCCTCCAGTTTTATGAGGAAAAGCCCTGAAGCTGAACAACGTAGGATGAAAATATGAGTGACTTCAAAACTGATTTACAAAACCATTGTTTAAGCTATTGAACAATGGAAAAAGCCATTTTATTCTTTTACATAATGAACCATTAATATTGCTCGACCCACAGCAGAGCTCAGTAATTGACACCCGGAGCTAAATCAAAAGCTACAGTTTAGATTTTTGCTGCTGCTGTATTTTCTTTTACTTCATGTTGCATTTTGAATTGCATTGTTTTTATTTAGGTCTGCGTTTTAATTTGTTTTTATCCTTTTTTTTCCCACTGCTAGTTTCAGCTTTAGGCATTGTAACCCACATAACCCTGAAGCAAAAAGCATTTTACGTTTTAATATTGTGAATCACGCCTCTCTCCGAATGCAGCGTTTCCTGATGAAGACATCTCAGGTTTTGGAGCATTCTTTGGACATGTATACAGCATATTCCATGTGTCTCAATTGGGGTTTTTTTTGTGTCTGTTTACAGTCAGCTCTGTATGTTGCACACAAACCAACAAACCAACACTTTGGCACGCTTCGCATGTTACAGCTAGAAGAACAGCTTAGAAGGAATATTGTCTTTTTCAGAATAAAGTAAAAAAAAAAAAACAGAATATTTTGTGCATGTAAACCTAGTCGTCACCAGCATTGTCACTGGAAATGAACGCTGGTTACACTAACTTAAAGATCAGGAACTCTCAGCTCACCCTCGCAAACGCCGTTCCTCAGCTGGTATCCTGCAGGACAAGTGACCTGCAGCTCGCATACAAATGAACCCACTGTGTTCATGCAGCGCTCGCTGGGCCGGCAGCTGTGGGCGTTGGTTGCGCACTCGTCCACATCTGCAGAAGAAGAACAACAGCGGTGACTATGGACAAGGCTCATTCGTCATTCGTCCTATTGGCCCGCTGGTGCTCCCTTACTGTCCCCGTTGATGGAGGCCAGTGAGTCACCAGCACATGTATGTCAGCGAAAGAAAAAAAAAAAGAAAAACTGAAGAAAACTAACAAAGGAAGACATTCTTACATAGTTTTGAGGCGTACTGGGAAATGACATGTTTTGCTTTTGCCTGGCCTGAAAATCACCAGTAAACCAGTGAAGTTCCATTTCACAAAAGTCTTTGGATCAAATTTACTTTTAATTTAACTGCTAAAACTGAAGTAAGAGATAGAGAGACAGAGAGTGAGGCAGCAGGAGCTCTGATACACAATCTAAGCCTCTGATTCAAGCTTTTAATACTTTAGCATCTTTCGGCTAATGCACACTATCGGCCAAGCACCACAACAGCAAAACACAAGATGTCTGCAACTAGCTGATAAAAACAGAGGAGAATTTAGCAGCTAAAATAACAAACATTTCACTGCCTCTGAAGACCAAAAGCAGAGTGTGACTGACATTTCTCCAAGACGCTGCGTATGTTACAGCTTGTCTTCTGGCTGACTGAGTGTTCCTCTGGTCTATGGGCAAAAAAAGTGGGACAAGTCAAACGAACTGTAGGTGGAAACATGCTACGTAAAGAGCTCGGCTAAGTTGCTATTTCATTGTCGGGTTTTTTTTTTTCCTGTCAAGCTGCTGTTCAGTGTTCCCTTCACTATTTGAAATTAAATTATTTGATTGGCCGTGGCACAAAAAATGACATTTTCACTCATAACCATGGATGGGGTTCCATTCCAAATTATGAACTCTTTTTATTCCTCAACAGCACATGGCAGGACTTTCAAAAGCTGTTGTGAAGTAACAGAAAAAAAACACAATCTAAGTTAAGTTTTTTTTTTTTACTGTTACTGGACACATTTTTATCACAAAAAAAGATGTGTCCTGGAGCGCCGTTTGGCAGGCTGTCACATCAACTTTGGACAGTGACTGCTTTGTAAATCCCAAGTCAAATTTAAAATATCTAGTCTTGGCAAAAGCTGAGTGATATTTTGCTTGTTGTCTGACATAAAATACACAGCTGAAAAACTTTAAACCTTTATCAGGCAAACAGCACTCTGGCCTGCAAATAGTTGCTGTTGATTTATGACACTGGTGGGTTCATGTCGAGGCGGTGGATCGACAGTCTGCTGAGGCTCATCTCTTGCATTCCCTTATCATGCATCACCGTGCATGGATGATTAGCTGGAGGCGCTGATAGCATTAGACTGGGATTATTGTGTGTATCTCTGCATTCGAGAGTGTGGCAGTGATCCAGGTTTAAAGATCACCCCAAAATCTCCCGTATTCCACAGGGGACGTGATAGAAAGGTCTCGTACAGATCTACATGAACAAGCCAAGTCTGAAAAACAAAAAAAAGGAGGAACAAGAGGGGAGCGTATTCTCCTATGTTGCTTGTGTATCTGTTGGCAGTCCCTTGCTGAAACGCCTGTGTCGACTTTCAAAGCTTTTGCTACAGGGAATTTGAATGAACTGCGTATCTTACACCAGCTTCCCACAGGGAGCAGCTTGAGGAAAAACACTGATCTGAGGTTTTTAGTGTGTACCTGGTGTGTAAGTCACATTCTGCAGCTCTTTTGCTTTAAGGTTATTCACCTCACAAAACTACACAAGCCTCACCTCTCTGCAAACAACAGAGGTATCGTATTAAGTAAAAGCTCTGTGGAAATACATTCATCTTACTCAAAAACAAAAAAATTAACAACCACAAGGAAAAGCTCTCGATTTCCCAGTCGGCCTATGTCCCTACCTCCCCCTATGGTCATGAACTCTGGGTAATGTTCAAAAGAACAAAACTGCAGATATAAGAGGCTGGTGGCCGGGCTTACTCTCCGAAATCAGATGAGGGGTTTGTGAATCCGGGATAGGCTCAGAGGAGACCTGTTGCTCCTCCACATTGAGAGGAGCCAGTTCAGGTGGTTCAGGCATCTGGTAAGGATACCTCCTGGGAGTCTCCCTTTGGAGGTCTACCAGGCACGGGCAACGGGGCGGACGCCCCTGGGAGTATAACTTCCAGCTGGCCTGGGAGCAGCTGGAAGTTCCTCCACGAGGAGCTGGAGGAAGTTGGTGGCCTTCAAACCTGAAAAGGACCAATCAGCTTGGAGAACAGACGGATGGACAGATGGATGGATGGATGGATGGATGGATATTAGGACATAGTTCTGCCTTTAAATGTGCTTCCCATTATTACCTTGTTAGATAAATTGCATCCTAGCCACTTGTTGGGTTTCCATCCAAATGTATCATGGTTTTTCACTAAATTTTCAGAAATTCTGCTAAATAAAACGTATGTGTATTTCTGTCTACTTCTGGTATGTGAATATGCACCGATCCCAGCTGACATCCGGCGAAGGCGGGTCTCACATGTCGCCAGTTCATCGCAAACTGAAAATGTAAATAAAAACAACTGGATGGAGATGCACCTACTGTTAATACTGTTTATATTTATATGGTAATTACATTTGCATTACTAATTGTTACAGCTTTATTTTCAACCTATTACCCCATTATTACCCATTATTATTATGTTATTACTGAGCTGTAATTTAAAGTGCTACCATTGATGTTTTTGGTCCTTTGCAAATGTCCCCATTTGTTCCCAAACAGAGAGACATCTGTTGTCTTCGTTGTAGAGAGAATGTTTCCAGGGGCAAATCACTCTGTGCCTCTGCCCCATCCTCCGGGCCCTGCTTTCTGTCAAGCCTCGGGGATGGACGGGCCTCTTTCCAATGTTTGAATTGTGCCAGTGGTGCAGAAAGTCGCTTCCACCACACAGCTCTGGTGGCCAGCTTAATTTCCAGTGCGTCATTCGAAGGCAGAAAATAAAAAAAAAAAAGAGAAGAAGGAAAAAGAGCCTACTGCCTCAAGGTCCCTACCTTCCCTGCCTGGTCCCTAAGGACAGCCATATTACACAGTCGTGAGGAGTGAAGTGAGCCAGCATAAGGCGGAAACAAAGACTATATTTTTTGAAAAACGTGATCGCTTATTGCGATGGAGAAGGCTATAACAGTTTTCAAAGTTTTCGTCCGTGCACGGAGGGACATCTGAGAGACTGTACTATTAGGCACAAAAACACACACCCTGTTCTTTCACATTGGACCCTGCAGATGTACAGATATTTTGAAAAGTTCAAGCTGCGGTGCATGAAGTCAGCCTTGGCCTTTTCGCTGATTTTGAGAAGCATTACATAGATGCAGACGATGAGGATCACAGTGTGAAAATTGTTTCCCAATCATCAGAACCACTGCATGACTTCAGGAGAATGTGACCCTTAAATGGCGTATAAATGGGTGCAATGTTTTTTTTTTTGTTGTTTAACAGCTTATAAACACCACTACCAAGCATGAGGTCATGTGCATAAGGTCATTCTGGGCCTATCCAACTGTTCCTGCAACATTTGTTCATTAAGAATGCTATGTGAAAAAGTGCTGGGTGAGGTGAAACACGCACCAGAAGGCGAGCTGATTAGTCATACTCTTAGTATCTTGTTTTAAACAGCTGTACCACGACAGTGTGTAATTCAGGTTTACAACACACTGATCCACTCAACAAATGCATTTACTTACTCACTGTTGTAGGCTATACTGAAACAAAAAAAAAATCAAAATATCCTAATATTTAAGATTATCTTGAAGTCTTAATAAGGGTGTAAGATAACGGTTAAATGCAGAAATATTGCCTGGTTAGGGCTAGCACGACAAAGTTTACTTCTCGTTAGAAATGGGTTTTTTTTAATCCCATATCCACCCCTAACCTAAATAATAACGTCTCCAGACAGACCTCGCTCCTTCTTGTCATTTACACGTCACTACACAACAGCACATAACTATGGTCGTAGTAAGGAGGGTCCTCAAACCACCTATAAACACATTTTGAGAACAGGCTCTATCAGTACCTTTAGTAGGTAAATCTCAGACTAATTAAACCTTCAAAAAGGTCTAATCGTCCAGAGTATCTAGAGTAATACGGTGAATATTTTCTCCATAAAGTCAGCCAGAAGCAGTCAAATATAATACGATAATAATATAATTTGTGAGAGGTGACATGTTCAAATTGCTTGTTTTATTTGAAAACTCACATATTACAAAGAAACAAACGAAAAAGGTGGAAGTTGCAACATTGGAGAAACAGGGAAGAGGATGTTTTTGCAAAAAGATTACTCAAAAACCAAAATAGTTCACTGACAATTTTCAACTAAAGCTTCCTTTGTGTTGCCTCACCTTGTGCCTGTCCTCCAGGCGTCACTACTGGATGTGAAGTTGGACAATTCTCAGATTAAATTTTGTGAAAACATTTTTTTCCGGTGCCCACATTTAAAAAGCTCATACAGCATCCTGGCAAACACCATATGGATAAGGTTGGTAAAGAAAGAAAGAAAATTAAAGGTGAACAATTATATTGGATGGTTCTTGCACAGTGGAGCTGAGTGGAAGGGTCCCGTTAAAGTCATTATGCTGCTCTAACATGCTAACATCGGCATTGCGAGTCTTAACGTTGTAACGGCTGATGTTTGGTAAATGCCACTAAACACAAAGTGTAGCTAAGGCTGATGGTAATGTCAAAAAATACAGTAGAGAGTAGAGAGAACAGTCATATACGTTCTTACTGTGGGCACCACGAATGGTTTCTATTTGTCGTCTATTATTATTATTAGCAAAAGTTTGTCTGACCCAACAGACACACAGTTTTCTTTAATAAACTATCTGCTGGCAATGAATGTTAACTGTGCATCCGCATCCTGTTCAGCACAAGGCACCTAAATCTCAAAGCAAGACCGTGCAAACAATATTCCTTATGCTCTGTCTTTGTACTGGCATGAAATAGATTAGCAGAAGAAAATAAAACGTCTCTAGACAAACTAATATAGAAACACCCCCTGAACTCTGCATAAGATCTCAATAATAGAGTTTTTAAAAAAGCGTTTGACTCAAAGCTACATTAGATGACCTTTAGCCTGGGTGCAACCGCAGCGCCTCGTTCTGTTCAGCCGGGTGGGTCGAGTGGGTCGGGCGGGTCCCTCCCAGCTAAACATTCTGAAAACATTGTGGTTGATCGATATCTTCCGCAAGATTTGTTGGAGTGGAAAACTCTCCAAATATTCCAGACACGCAAATGATTGAAAGATTATGTTAGCAATGTGACCACAGAGGGGATGATGTAGTGGGCAGCAGCTCCTATTGGGTGCAGAGACTCACCCATTGATATCATCCATGTTAATCTTCATGCAGTAATTTGAGGAATCCAAAACAAATCCAACCCTGTGTTCAGCGGTTTTCTCAGAATGAATTTCAAACACGTTCTCACATGAGAGCTACCATGAGCTACATGAGAGAATAGGTTGATTACGGATCACTCCCAAAATTACACGCAAAACATCATTGATAGCTTTAAAAAAAAATGACCTGAGTGTTGCATTTAGGTTGTGAGAATGTCATGGCTCAAGTTTTGGTTTAGGCACAAAAGCAACCTGGTAAGGATTAGGAAAGGACCACGGGAAGGGCTAAAATAAAAAAATAAAAACTTACATGATGATCATCACTAAAATAAACACATTTACCTTCAGTTGGAAACAGGACACGGACACTGGTCTCCTGTTATAAGTCCACATATCCATATCCATCCTCAACTGCCTCCTTCAATTTGCATCCATTTAATGTCACAGGACCAGTGTCACGTTCTTTTTTTACATGCACTTAGTTAGACAACTGCAACAAGTCACCAAACGACTGCAAGAGGTTCAGAGCTTTTTTGAGCCCTTTCTCAAATCGACCCATACTGTCTTTTTACTGATGAAGGTGGGAACCAGATGGTTGGGAGCTGGAAATCCTAGCGATGTCTGAGGTTGCGGTCGACTTCTTTTCCTTGACCTCGATGGAAAAGGTCATGAGGTCAGAAAAGACATGTCAGGACGGATGTGAAGGAAAAGACAACCTTGGTGTTAAGAGAATCACTAGACGGATGTGACTGTGGTGAAACTGCGGACTAAAAAAAGCTTAGATACATCTTAGATACTTTGCCCATGCATTCCAAGGTGTTTCATGCAAGCTATACACATGGACGACAGTGAAAAATGTTCATTACTGAGGGTGAAACGGGAAAAAAACAGGAATACAGGCTAACGGTCACTCTCCTGTCCATATTTATCCACATAAACACAATGTGATGGGCCCACAAATCTACTGCTGTGCATATCATCGTTCTAAAGTTTCATCAAAAACATCATCTGTTTAAATTTATAACACCAGTTTAACCCACTAATATGCTTATTCCCAGCCTGATTCAGCTGCTGAAGAGATGATCCAGTTAAAGCATCTGCTGCTGAAGTAGCTTAAACCTGTTTTAACATTCCTAAAGGCTCAGCTGCAGCATCACTTCAAATGAGGGAATAACTCCTGCTACTTGAACAATGTTACCTTCACTTTGATCATTTCACAGCAGTAGAGTAACATTCATAGTTCACCAAATGTTTAATTGTTCAAAGGTCACAGCACATTAGTGTTATTAAGTTATTACTACAGCAAGTTATAAGTTATAAGATGGACAACGTGTGTCCTGTCGGTCATGTTGATTTGCTGTTTTTTTGTGAACAGATGGTACGATGTTGCTGCTGTAAGGAACTATTTGATGGCCTTATCTCCTTTTCTTTCATAAAGGATGGTCCTTAGCATTTAGAGAATTCGACCTGCTCTTATCATAGCTGCCACTCAGATACTTCCTAACATTTTAACATTAGACCTTCTTCTCCTAGGGTTAGGGTTATAATAAAAGACTGAAATGCATGTATTAGACTTCATTGGAAAGGGAACATCTAGTTTCTGTGTTTATCGTGTTAATCTGCATCAGTTCTAACACGCCTCATGTGACCCTAACCCAAGAATGGTTTGTGGATGTTAAGTGCTGTGTGCTATTCGACTGTAACTTGAGTTTAGATTGTCACTGTGTACTGATAAGTGTGTGTTTTTGTCTGTGCAACTGAGTATCTGAATATCCATACACAGCTTGCTGATGAGCAGAAATAATGTCATCGTGCTGATTAACTGTCTAAACCCACACATTTGCTATTGGGTTTCAAATAGCTCATCCTAGATGACACTGGAATGACTCTTGCTTATTTGCGCAGAGATCTCCATGGGAACAACTGTGAGTTATTCTACATTCCCATTCATATGCAGCAGAGACTACACCGCAGAGAGAGGAGCAGATAAAATTGGGTCTATTGACCCTGTAAACCTGTTAATATCATGGTCACGCCGGTATTTCTGATAGAAGTGCTTACATTTGCTAAATAAATTCCAGATGACATTACTGCAAAAACCCTAGGTGTTAATGCTTTCGCAGTGTTTTCTCAGACTTACATGATACATGTACAACACAGGAACTATTCAAGCTCTCCACAGTTTATTTCACAGTCTACTTCCATCTCTGTCAAATCCTCACATATCCCCTCACACACTCCATTCCAGTCTAAACCAAACGTTGCCCACCCACATGTTCACATGTGGAAACACTTTAGGAAAGAAAGTCCTCGGTCTGCTTACCGAACAAAGTGATAGGAAGGGAAACACTAACTCTTACATAGTGCTTATATGTAGCTGTGTTACTCTGCTGACTCAAAGACTGATTAAATAAGCAAAGCCTGGACAGCGAGTCCGGTGTATACATTCACAGTGTCACAACTGCAGGGAACTCGATTTTTCACAGCCGCCATTCAGTATTGAAGCAGCGTATGATCTGAGAGAAGGCATAAATACAAACTCATTTTCATACCACTGTCTGTCTCTGTAAAGATACAGCCAACAGTGTGGCGTATGGAGGGATTTGCACACTTATTAAGCTGCTGTGTATTGAGTTCCACAGATGGACCATATATCACATTTTTAACAAAGGAAAATTGCCTCCAACTTTAAGCCCTGTTGCAAATCCATGGATCAATTTACAAACTACAGCTATGAATGCATTAGCATAAGACCATTCACAGAAACGGATCTTTGGCATGGTAACAATTACATTCTCTCCCGGGGAAAGGTTTAATATCAATGGTCTATGTGACGAATGTTTCCACTGGAAAATGTGTTGAGTGTGAAGATGTTTTTCTTGTCAGTCCAACATTATTTGGTGTTGAAAGTGTATAGTTTAGTCAAGTTTTGCTTGTTTGAGTCAACAAAAACTGAAGACATTTGAGTATTTAAATTTAGTCTCATGTTTGCGTGTTTTTGCCTTTTTTTCCCACATCTTACAACCTCTTTATTTCCATGCACACTGCAAAAAAGGAATTTCAAGAAAATAAAAAAGCCTTCTTTCTGGGAAATGAGAAAAGTAATCTTGTCAAGCATGTTTTTCATTAGAAAAGTAATCTTATTTTAAGAAGATATATGTAACTTTGTCTTACTAAGATATTCCAGCTAACACTGGTCTAGATTGAACAGTAACAAGCCAAAACAACATCCCAGCAGAGGAACAAGATTGATTTCCTTATTTTCAGAGTAAGATCCCTTCCATAACTTTTCAATTTAAGAATATTACATCTGTTTTAAATAATTTTTATTGCTTGTAATAAATTTAGGCTTTTTCTCGTTTTAAGAACCATTATGGTCTTTCAGTTGTTAGACCTTTATTCTAGCTTTTCTAGCTTTTTCTCTTCTTTCTGTTTTTTGCCTCACAGTCCTCTTTGTTTCAGTTTTCACACCTGCGTTACCGTGGCCACTTCGACTGCAGAGCAAATGATCATCGGGAGATGGATTCAGTCACACGTTCGCTAAAACACTGTTCATTACTGTTCATTCAGCGTCAGATGAGAGGCTGAAAACACAGTGATATTTCATTAGCAAACATCTAGAGATTGTCTCAGATGAATGGCTGCCAAAATTAATCCTGAAACCTATTACTTGAGATAACTACAGAGCCTGAAAGCTGACTCAAAGGTAACATTCCATCCACAGCTAATAGATAACAAGATAAACTAATATTGTCAGGTGATAATGTTACGTTAGATTAAGTTTTTAAACATTTTGGCCCATATGTTTCAAAGATGTTTTGTCTACTTTTCAGTGGCTTGCATAAGACTGTAGTGTGATTTTTCCCAAGACCATTTCAGACTGATTACTTGTTACTTTTGGCCTCTAATTAATGGTAGTGCAGCAGTTCAAGCAGCTCAGCTCAAGTGTGTAAGTGCTCAGATGATGCAGGTCATTGAATAAAAGCTCAGTGGTGTTCAGTGGTACAGTGAGTTTATCATAACTTTGTTGCTGAGAACAGCCTGTGGACAGGACTGACGTTTTGTGGACTGGAAAAAGCAAAACATGAGTTACAAAGAAGCTTTAGAGTCTGTACACACACCAC
>JAPQRN010001616.1:0-11702 GCA_037367275.1 Coranthus polyacanthus | reverse complement strand
AAAGGAACAGATAGATAGATAGATAGATAGATAGATAGATAGATAGATAGATAGATAGATAGATAGATAGATAGATATGCATTAATCATTCCCACAGCTAAACATAGCAGTCCATAAAAATAATGTATGAGTGATCAGGGAGAATGTCAGGAGGCCATCTGCAGTCACAGCCTTTTGAGCTTTGACAAAGTTGTCAGTTTTATTTTGTAATTTACTCTTGCTTTGGTCATGCTGTGACATTTGATTATGTGCTTTGACTTGGATCTTTTCAAAGAGGGCCCCCTGCCATCACCCTCACTCGTTTATTTCTCCATCCGTGAACTCCACATCCGTACTGATGGATGTGATGTTTTCACCTGATACCCTCTCTCAAATGGAGAGAACATTCACTTTTCCACGTAGGTTTAATTTCATCTTTGAGAAATGTGCTTTGTGAAGTGCCGACCTGGGGCCCCTGGCTGCTCCGTGGTAAATACTCTTGTGGCTGTACCTCCACTCACTCTGCATTAGAGCAGCACAGACCTATAAAAAGAAAGTGGTGTTAGTTTTCGCATGTTTATGACTATTTCCCTTCAACTATTAACTGTAATAATCAGCGGTGCTACAAAGACTACTACTAAATTATATTCAGACAGGAACAGATTTAGTTGTCCAAAAAAAAAATACAGGATGAGTATGTGACTTAATACATTGATGTATGAGTTTTTGATATTAAAGTTTTTATTCCTTCAAAAAAGTAATACGCAACACAGCAAAACAGTGCAGCCATCTAATGCATCCGATGAGACAAATACATTAACAAAAAAATGATAATTAAGTAAAATAAAATAAAAATAATCACATAATAATAAATTATTTCATTAATTATTAATAGACTCCCTCTTTAAATATCCTACGGGCTGGAAGCATCCACCAAGATTGAATTCATTTATTTAAAACATAATACCAAAACTTGGTCCATTCCTCAGTCTCTGTCCATTCATTTTCCATCCAAGCTTTTTTTTGTGTTTACCTATTTACCTGTGTTTGATAACATTTTGAACCATTTCCCATCATCAATATTACAACCAAGATCTCTTTGGTCAACATGCTGTGTTGTCTTTCTTGATTCCACCACCAAGAGTCACTAAAGTCAAAATTCTCACATCCTTAACATAGAGGTTAGACTCAAGTGAAAGTAGCACTTCCTGAGCAAACACTTAATTTCACAGCAAAAGTGTTTTATTGTCTTCCAGTGCAAATGGTCATACAATACACAATCAAAATCTGTGATTCCACACACTGTACAGACAGTATACAGTGTACAGACAGCCTGTATTAACAAATGTCCTCTCAGGGGGCTCCTAAAGTTTAGGAAACTTCTCAGAGCAACTCTGAACAAGGAAGAGACACATTTTTTTTTATCTCAGCGAGGAGGTGGGGAAAGGTGAAAGGTGTGATTGGTTGATCACAAAAAAATACCTTCAGAGAATGGACAGTAAAATTAACAGGACTCATCCCAGAATTTAGTGCCTATTATGACAAGGTCTACATTTTTATGTAAAGATGTAAAGAAGACCTACTTGCCAGAGTTTTAGTACTTTTTAAATGTCTTTTTTTGTTTAGTCTTTCAGTTTGGATTTTGATTTCAGTTTAGTTTTATTTTATTGTTTAGGTTGAGTTTTTATTTAGTTTTTCGTTAATTTTGTATTTCATGTTTTTCAAAACTGTGTTTTTCTTTTTTTATTTAATTTAACCACATTTCTTTTTTTCACCACTACATTCAGTGTGAGTCTCAGTTTTCATTAACTGCAATACGTCTCTCCATTTTCTCCTCTGCTTTAGAAACTCTTCTTAAAAGTCACCCATCTCCTAAACGTTTTTCACCTTAGGAGCTCTGTTAAGGCGTAAATAACTATTCTTTACTAAGAGAAATTCTTAGACCACTAGGAACAACTCTTATGGCTTTATGAATATGGGCCCTGTATATCACTCTAGCAGTAATACACAACATTTTCTTGTCTGAGTCATTCTACACATCACAAGTGTAACAACAAGACAGTTCCATGTGTCAGTTTCACATGGTTTCTGCACTGCCCTGCCCCTTTGGGAGACTAGCAGCAGATCCTGTACCATTTATTCCAATGGGAGAAGTGAACGTGATTTACAGATTTCCACTGTCATCCCAAAGTCACCCACGTACATTTTGGATCACTTTTTCCACAATCCACATATCTTCTGAACATTCTGACATTTAAATTACATTTTTCAGACACACAGATCAGAAGAAAATTAACTTTGTTTGAGGCCTGTCTTTGTCTCAGCAAAGGATAATTATAATATAATAATTAGGAACACTTCCCGTCTTCGGAAAAAAGAAATGTAATGTTTCATATTATTGGCGAAGTGTACGCTGCACCATCTTTGTATAGAGGATCTTTTGTTATACTGAAAGTGGGATGTGTGTGTGATGAGAAAAGTGAGAGGATATTACCCTGCAGTGCTCCTGTGCTGTTCACCAGCTGATCAGACACACACTCTTCAGCCACTGTTAAGTAGTCAATAATCAGTCAACCAAAACTCAAATCACACAGTTGTAGACATATAGGCCCTCAGTTCTGTTTCCCAGATGCAGTTGTCCTTCCTTAGACCACTTTTGGTAGGTAACGACTGCAGACCGGGAACACCCAACAAGACCTGCAGTTTTGGAGATGCTCTGCCCAGATCCTTTTGTTGCCCATTTTGCTGCTTCCAACACATCAACTTCACTTTGAGAACTAAATGTTCACATATTGCCTAATATATCCACCTGCTGACACGTGCCATTGTAACAAGATAATCAGCACTATTACCACTTCACCTGTTAATGATCAGAATGTTATGGCTGATTGGTATAAATATATGTATTCAAGGAACAGCGCAACTTCAGCAGAAAATTGACAATACTGGCCAAGTTTTAAAATGGCCAGTGTTTATGTGTGTCACTGTCATGTAGTTTATTGTAACCTTTCCCATGATCTTTTTCTAACTCTAACCAAATTGTTTTCATGCCTAAACCTAGGATAATTGTAATAAAATAACTTGCTAATCTCAGAGGACATGAAGTGTACTGTTTCATATCATTGGTGAAGTGTACTCACGTTATTGTATGTACATTTATACTAAAGCTTTAAGCATTCTGATATTTCTTTGCATACCCTATTGTTTCACATATTGAGGGAAAGCTGGAGAAACAATCCTTAAACTATTAGAATCCTTGTTCAAACAAATGATGAAGATCTGGACAAAAAGCCACAACTAAATATTTGTGATGAGACAAAACTATTTAGTGTCTCGCAGGTAAAGGTTGCAGTGGTGTGAACTGGCCCATCTCAGTGCAACTCTAGCTGGCTGATGGCATCACCAACACTTCTAAAAAACAGAACTGCTCTGGAAATAGACAGAGAAATCCTTTTGTTTTTTTAAAAGTTTTTGCCATTTCATCAATACCAGAAATAGAGTTGTAGTATGTAACTCACTATCACTGTCCTCATTCATATTTTAAGATGCTACAAAGTATTAGGCTGGCATTGTCAGACTAATTCTAACATGATAAGCCTGGGACCTCTCACTTCATTTTTGATTTCCAAGGGGCATTATCAACAGGGGCAGACCAAAATGATTTTGGATATACTGGATAGACCTACAACCAATCAGAGCAAAGACACACACAGGACATTGAGCAGCTTGTAAACTCACCAAATTCTGTTGTAAATATGGAAACACATCTTTCTGATCAGTTAAGTGCAGTTGTTTATTCTTTTTTTTATCTCAGTTAACCCACTTACAGTGACAGTTCTATTATCTGACTTTGGCTGCGTCTGCAAGTGTTCATGAAGCATGGACTCACTGCAGAACATGGCTAACATTAGCTACACAGGCTAGCATATTTAGCCTTTTTGTCTTCTGCAATAGAGGAAAATCATAACATATCATAACATAGCATATGGCTCTCAAACTACATGCGGTACGTTTATGTAAACACAGAGTCTTCCTCATAAGTTGCCATGTCTTATAAATGTGCATTAAGAGGGAAAAAGAGATGAGACTCACCCACAACAGTGGTATCTGTGTGCAGCCACGATTGGTTGTGACCTCTGATGTTGGCGTGAGTTTTTTCAATTTTCCATTTTTCTAATCAACATTCCACAAATAAAAAAATTAAAAAAGCAAAGCCAAAATCTTAATTTTAAATTTCTATGACAATCAAAAATTGCAATGTTAGAAAATGTAATTGAATTTTCTAATTAAAATTTTTTGGATGAAAAATTGAACTGATAAGTGTTATATGGACCATAGTACACATTTATTTTTGATTGAGATTTTAAGTAGGCTAATGGTTATTTGAATGTGCTAGTAATCAGTTTAGCTCTGTTAATGTGATCACTGAAGGGAGAAGGTCATGTGATCAACTGGGTGTTACCAGACCAGACCATGACTAAAGTGATTTATTCATGAGTGATGATTGATGACAATAGTGTGATGTGTTCATTAATAGTGAGCTGTGCCACCCAACCTTCCCTTCCTCCACAGCTGCACACTGTGACAAATTGCTGTTTTGACGAAAAAACCTTGTAACTCCAGTTCTTGATGTGACTGCATGGTTATTTAGAAACTATGTAAGACCATGGGCCCCATTACACTCATTAAAAAGCAAGTGATAGATTTCTAATTTACTTATTTTGATTACTTATTTCACTATCTGGTGGTTTTGGTTGGCTATATAGTGAATGCACTTTAAGAACACTCACACAAAAAAATTCAAATTTCATATGTATCATGGGAGGTAAATTCTACTTTTCACTCTAAGCTTATTACACCCTCTGAGATGTGTTGATATACACTACCAGCTTCCTGTCCACAGTAAAAACATTCAGCCTCTCCATCTCTAGCCAGCATTCACATTAAATGTTAATGTAATTCTGCATTTCTTATACCTATCTAAACTGTTTCCACATGTTGAACCTTTCCCCCTTGTTCTCACATCTCATTTCCTTTCCTCTCACCATGTCTCCTTTTCTCTCTATAAGGAGGTTCACTGGAAGGACACTGCAAATTTAGTTAAAAATCACTCTTTCCATTTTTTCAATGATTAAGGCCATTGTCTTCCCAGCCTGTTGTGGTCAATAGCATGTCACATCCAAGGCTGAGTAGTTAGGTGCTGCTTAATGACATTCAAATGATAATCTTAAAAGGATGTTTTTCCTCCATCTGAAACATATTCAGGAGTCATTAATAACAACAAATATTGTTATTGCTGGAGCACTTAAGCAATTCACCATTCGTCAGTAAGAAGCCTCCTAAAGGAAAATCAATGTTTAATTAAAGGCAAGGTGTTTAGCAGCTTCAGACAAAAACTACTTCTTTAATCTAGACAGTCAACCATTCCCTGCTGTTTGTCAGGAAGCTCAGTGCACTGATTAGTGTCTTACCACCTCTGGATAAATGCGAAATTGAATACTTCAATCAGGAGATTAAATACGCATGCATAATTAAATATAAATAAATCTGCAGCATAGTGACAACATGTCACTATGTGTGACATGCGTGTGCATTCAGTTTTACAGGAATATGTGAATGTAAAGGTGTGTGTCTGACTTAAACAGCCAAACCATTCGACTGCAGTCAGAGCAAGTCTGCAGGGTCTTAGTGAACTAAATGACCTGCTTTCATGAGTGGGCGTTGCATTGCTTCAGCTCGCTGTGAGTGTATTAGTGCAGGTTGACTGACTAGCAAAGAGAGGGCAGAACTGGGTGGAGAAACTCAATTATGACATCATTTAAATACGCCCATGAATAAAGGACAGTGTTCAAATAATGCATCTGCCACAGATGGGTCTGAACATCTAATGTTAAACTGCTTAAGATGATTACACTGACCAGGACTAGTTCATTACATGTGTATGTACAAAGATTTGATAAAAACTTTTATGTCTGCAACTTTTATGTTCTGTTTATTTGTTTTATTTACCATCATTAAAAATTAACACTTTTGGTGTGAGGTTTTTGCGGTTTCTGTGTAGAGTTTTGCAGAAATAGCAATAGTATCACAGATTGAATCTGGATAATCAGAAAACACTAATTATAGCAAAAATGTCTCTGAAATAAAATAAAATGTATTTCTTGCAAATGTATTTTTTTGAGCAGGTGAGCTGAAGCCATTGTGTCATTGAAGGCCTTAAAATATTCCGGACACTCCCACTTTCATTGGCGACATGTCATAATTGTTTTTATTTTTTTGTCTTTGTGTGATTTGACTGAGTTGCCAACTCATTTAGTGAGAGACAAACTGGACTGCAGACTGAATGTAAAGCAGATGATTTACCTGCTTCAATAATCACAGGTAACAAAGTTTAGTTCCATTCAGCCTGTTACACCTCCCTTTAATCCCCTGCATCCCTCTGTGACTGTGTGTTAAAGGAGTGTGATAGCTACACAGCTATTTGGTTATTTAACTAAGCACACACAAAACAATGTGTCATGTCATAGGTAATGTGAGGCACTAATAGGACAATTACACTGTGGTTCAATGCATCCATAGCAGGAAACTGGTTTTAACTGAAATGGATTCAAATAAATAACTATACCATACATCAATACATTTGATTACCTTGTTTTATTTTACCTTCCATAGAAATAAAAACAAACATCTCACATGAGACAGCACTTGAAAAAATAAAAGTCTCAAAATAGTACAACTAACTTTCTTTCAGAATGGAAGTTTTAAGGTTCCAAATGAGAACAATAACACAGACAAAACATACCCAATCTCCTAATCTCCATCTTCAAGCAGAACCGAGTTAAAGTCAAAATGTCATAGAGATTTTGAGTTACAGGTGTGGACAGACAGACAGGCCTAATTGCAATACCCTTGTGGAACAAGGGAAACACAGTATGTAAATATCTGGTAATCATGTAACATTACAAATGAGACAGATATTTTCAAGTTTTACTTAACATGCCAAGCAGTCCAAAGCATGGATATATCATTAGAAGTGGTTTCCAGACTCCAAAATGGTACCCGTTCTTTTCAACAAGTTGCTCTCATCACCAAAAAAACTTCTGGCCAAGTTACACCTACATTATGCTGGATTCAAAACCATTTGAGAGCCTGTTTGTTGAAATGGTATTGTCAAATCTCTACTGGCACATTTCTACTATCAACATGGTGTATACCGTCATATTGTCCAACCCTAATACACATGTTGCATATATATGCACAATGGCCCAGCTGACATTTATATAAGAAGCTATTGATGACATGACACCACCTTTCAACCATGCTCATCTAAGCAGTGTATCATTCATTCACATTACAAAGGCCTGGCTGAGGAAAAAGAGGGTCTGGTCTGGCCTGCCTGCAGTCCTGACTTATCCCCAGTAGAGAATGTGTGGCACATTTTGAAATGCAAACTGTGACAACAAAGACCACTTGGTGTCTGCAGTCCTTGAATTTCTCTTCATCTTTTAAGTGCTGTGAAAAGAAATGGTAACATTACAAAATGATAAATATTTTACTGTTCCAACTTTTTGCTTGAATGTGTTTTAGTCCTAACTGTAAGGAATGGATGTATATTTAAAAATGAAATGAAGCTGACCAGACGAAGCATACAATATGCAATATGTTGTGTTCATACTGTCTACAATGAAATACAAGTCAAAGTAAATAATGTCAAATTAATGTCACCACTTTAGTTTTTATCATTTTATTATATATTATTGCTTATATTCCCTATTCCTCTTCCAATTTGTCTGTATCTGAATTTCAATTCTTCACTCCCAGCATTATGTCACACACATACTGGTTAGCTGAAGATAAAATGTTAGTCAGGTGGTGAGCCATGTTTAATTGTGGAACTGTGGAAGGCTAGAACATTGCACACTAATAAACTAACACTATGGTATTAGCAGGATTAGCTTGTGTTGCAGTGTTGGGTATGAAGCATAATGGTAACTGGAAACCAACCTCAAGTTGTCTCATAAACTTAGCCATCAACCACACAAAACTCCCTAAACCCTAAGATGATGTCTGTTCCCGTCTAAATTATATAAATCAATAATAAAAACAAGAGCAGCTACTCATAAGAACCTAACGTAAACTACTAATCTTACAGAACAGTGGTTATGATGTTAATGTTGATGATTTAACAGGTACTCATCAGGTTAATTTGTTTCATACTGTATCTTAGTCTAAACTAATCAACACCCCACCCCCAGCACATGTTGTCAGATGGATTTTTAAATAATATAATATATTTAAATAATAATATATATTTAAAAATGTCAAAATATACAGTCATGGCCAAAAGTTTTGGCAGCAACACAAATTGACTCCCAAAACAAGTCTTTGAAACTTTTGAAATGCCTATATTGTTCTTCAACATACCACACAAACATGGAAAAAAAAAAAAAAACTGAAGCAGCAACATTTGCGAGAAAACTAAATTTGTGTCACTGCCAAAACATATAGCCACGACTGTATATTTTTGTAAATAATTCCTCATGTGCCCTGTGCATTTTTGTAAGCTGTATCCTTATATAATGCGCAGTGATTTACAAAAAAATAAAGGTTGACTTAATGAATCTCTGAGGGGTGTCAGACAGATGTCGAAGGGGGCAGCACTTATCTAAACCATCAGTCTTTTGGACCCTACCCTGACAAAATTGCTAAACATGTTTTCCCCTTAATGAACACTTCTATATTTGATAAATAGATTTGATGAGATAGATTTGCTAAATCTGCTATAATTAAATCTCTACTGAAATAGAAATCTTTCAACTGCTATCCAATCTCCCCTTTAGTTCTAAAATCCTTGAAAAGGCTGTTCCAACATGATACAACCACATTCACATGGATGATTTGAAGATTTTTAGTCAGGATTTTAGTGTACATCATGGTATTGAAACAGGACGTGAAAGTCACTAATGATCTTCTGGGACAGTGGACTTGTCTTTATACCTATCTTGATTGATGTCAGAGCTGCATTTGACACTAATGATCACAACATTTTATTACAGAGACTAGAACAGGTCAAGGAACCGCACTAGGCTGGTTTACATCTTATCAATTAAATACCAATTTGTCCATATTAACTACAAATCTTCAGTGTTTACGAAAGTTGGTTATAGCATTACACAGTGTTTCTGTACTAGGGCCGATACTTTTCACAAATGACACACAGCTATATTTATCTCTGAAGTCAAATGAAACAAATCAGTTTGTCCAACTTCAAGCATGTCTTTTGCCTGGATAACCTGTAATTTTGTAGTTCTAAATTGAGAAAATTGAAGATATTGTATTTGGTCCTATAAACCTCAGCCTCCAGTGCTACTGAGAGGAACCTTGGAGTCATTTTCAAATCTGAAGGACTGCTTTCTCTTTCTGTCTCTCGCTCTCTCTCTCTCTCTCTCTCTATCTCACACACACACACACACACACACACACATACGTCTAGGGGACATTACATTCATTTCCTGGAGACTCACTGTAACACAACACTGACCTTAAAACAACTTTTAACTCTCTCTCTCTCTCTCTAATTAATGATGTATGTTCATATTTATGTTAAAACGCCATTAATTTGGAGTCCCCACAAGTGACTGTGAAAACACTTGCAGGAAAATACACAGCTGCACATACACACAATCATAAAATCGTCAGGCCCTCCGACAGCCTATACAGCTCAGATTACTGAGTTTTGCTACCTCTGACCGTTAAACCATACACTTCAGTTACATACAGGCTCCTTTATCAGTTGATCTGTAACATACACAAAGGAAGCTGGACAGACACAGTGAGGAAACAGTGTGAATGTGTGTTTTTGAGGTAATGGTATTATAGCTATAATTCGTTTTAGTACAGCTGAGAGCAGCTGGGGTATAGCTCTCTCTGATACATTCTGAGTGTATCATTACAGCCAACATTTTTTATAATATCCTTTATTTAACCAGGTCTTTCCAAGGGTGACCTGGCGAAAACAGCAGAATAGACATTGTTACAACTATAAATAAAGATAGAACAAACAAACAACTTTCAAATACAACAAATGAATAAATACAATACAATAAAAAGATCAAAATTAATAAAGGACAAGTTGAAAAATGATTCCAAAATTGCAAAGTGCAAATTCAGAAGCCATCACATTGACTAGGACATTTGTAGGATGTTCTTAGTGTGCAGACTATGTTGCTTTTGGTTTTTACACAGGTATGTACAAATATAAAAAGGAAGCACCTTAAGGAGAGATTTATAAATAATTGCCAACCAATGTCAGAGTCTTTGGACATACAGAGAAGGAGACTTATAATGAGTACAGTGGTGAACACGAATTCCACAGCCAGTAATGAAATGTAAAGCACAATGGTAGACAGTATCCAAGTTCTTTAGGTGCTTTTCAGGTGCATTCATAAAGACTAGATCACCATAATCCAATAAAGGTAAGAATGTTGCAGAAAATAGATGTTTCCTTGCCAGGAAAGAGAAACAGGATTTGTACCCGAAGAACAAACCCAATTTAAGTTTCATTTTGGGAACAAGGCCTCAATGTGTGGTTTGAAAGACAAGTTCTGATCAGTAACAGTACCACCCATCCATCCATCCATCCATCCATCCATCCATCCATCCATCCATCCATCCATCCATCCATTTTCTACCCCTTATCCGGGTCTGGGTCACGGGGGCAGCCACCTCAGCAGAGAAGTGCAGACTTCCCTCTCCCCAGCTACCTCCTCCAGCTCGACTGGTAAATTCACCTCTCAACAGAACAGTACAACATGCATATTGTTCCATCCTTCCTTCACTTGTGAATAAGGCCCCGAGATCATAAACTCCTCCACTTGGTGCAACAACTCATCCCCAACCCAGAGGGGGCACTATGAAGGTGTTAATTTTCATCCAAGCCGCTTCACACTTGGCTGCAAACTGCCCCAGTGCAAGCTGGAGGTCATAGCTTGATGAAGCCAACAAGATCACTCCATCTGCAAAAAGCAGAGCTGTGATCCTCAGGCCACCAAACTGAACACCCTCCACCCCTGGCTACACCTAGAAATTCTGTCCATAAAAATTATAAACAGAATCGTGACAAGGGACAACCCTGGTGGAGTCCATCCTGCACTGGGAATGAGAACTTACTGGTGGTGATACAAACCAAGCTCTGGCTCTGGTCATACAGGGACCAAATAGCCCATGGCATTGGGCCATGAACCCCATACTCCCGAAGCATACCCCACAGGATATCCCGAGGGACACAGTTGAATGCCTTATCCAAGTCCACAAAACGCATGGCTGGGCAAACTCCCATGAACCCTCCAGCACCTTGTAGGGTAAAGAGCTGGTCCAGTGTTCCATGACCAAGACAAAAACTGCATTGTTGCTCCTAAATTTGAGGTTCAACTATCAGTCAGACTCTCCAGTAACCTGGCATAGATCTTCTCGGGGAGGCTGAGGAGAGTGTTATCCCTCTATAGTTGCAACACACCTTCTGGTCCCCCTTCTTAAAAAGGGGAACCACCACCAGGGGCAGACTGGGGAGGTGGATTGGCAATAACAATACCTAAATACTTATATATTATATTATTATTATGAGTATTATTATATATACGTTATAATAAACTATATATATATACATATATATATATATATATATATATATATATATTGTAACCATTTGAATTTCAACTTCTTCA
>JAPQRN010001615.1:0-11703 GCA_037367275.1 Coranthus polyacanthus | reverse complement strand
TTTCTGTGCTATGGTGTTGTCTAAACCCTGACTGAAACTCTTCAAATAGGTCATTCGCATGAAGGTGGTGGCGTAATTGATTTGCAACAGCTTTTTCAAGGATTTTGGAGAGAAAGGGGAGATTGGAAATAGGTCTATAATTTGCTAGAACACCTGGGTCATTAGTTGGCTTTTTCAGAATAGGTTTTATAAGTTATAAGACTCTCTTTCCAGGCCAGGTGAGATTTTAGAGAGCACCACATCCTTTCCAGCCTTCACGATATTTGTTTTAAAGTGCGGAGTTGTGAATTATACCATGGAGCTCGCATCCTATGAGTCGCTGTCTTCTTTTTCAGAGGAGCTACAGTGTCTAGTATTGTAGGTAATGAGGCTGCAGAGCCATCGACAAGGTTGTTTAATTGTGATGCTGTAAAGTTAAGATGCATTCTTTGACAACCCCTCCATCAGTAAATGGCTTCTTGTGTTGACCCAAAATCCAAGCAACTTTGAGGGAACACTCATGAGCGTTGTTCACTGCCCCAACAAGTCGGGCAGTGAATGTGTGGCTCAGGATCCTGGTGGACTAGTTATATTGGGCTCTGAGACCACTTATTTTCTGTGATCTCACTTCTGATTTGAGTGGGTATGTTTGTTCAATTTACATTGGCACTTTTAATAAGTCCCACAGTTTTAGAACATATGAGACACACTGGTCTAGTGCTCCCAGTGGGAAGTATGAACAGATATGAGTCTGTCCATTCCGGATTAAATGCTCTATTTTCGCTGTCCACTTTTCTTTTCTTGGAGAGCGCCATTTGTTCCTTATTCTTCTCTCTTTCTCCATCTCAATCGTCTGTTTCTCTCCCTTTCTCCATCTCAGTCGTCTGTTTCTGTTTACCTCCTAGAACTTGACTTGAGGCTGAGTAGTATCACGTGGTATGGCTTAACTCACATGCAATTGATCTGTATGTTTCCTCATCTGCTAAACCACTACCGTAAAGACTTCAAAATCGGTGCCGGTTAAAATAGAAGTCTGCCGTCAGGTTTTAAATCATAACCTTAGTTTTTGGCTGTAGGTCCAGGTCCGTATGGGACGGCTTCTGGGTCCAGACCCGGACCGCAGGTATGAGCATACTATGTTGCATCCAGGTGCAGCCAAATGTCTAGGATTGGAGGGAGAGCCAGAAAACCTTAAGCTGTGCACAGTGCGACAGCAGATAGAAAAAGTAGAAGGCACAACTGTAAATCTGAAGATTTCTGCCGCTTCATGCCTTGAGAAGAAATTCTCACTTGACAGTGTATTCACCTCTGACATGATTATGTTTGTCGAGCAGAGTTATCCTGTAGATAAATTAAAGCAACATTACCACATTTGCATGGTCTCCCACTGAAGTCCTTCTTCAAGGTCCAACCACACATTCTGATTGGATCAGACAATCCATTCCTTATCACCCCCATAGAAAGGGTCCAATATGGTCCAAAAGGAGCACTGGCTGCATTGAGGACAAGGTTGGGATGGGCATTACAAGGACCTACATCTCTTGGTGAGTCAACTGATTCTATCCAGTGTCTGTTCACCTCTCAAGACAAACCTTATACTGAACTGAAGCAACATGTTGAACAGTTGTGGCAAGTTGACACCCTTCCATACAGGAATGAAAAATTTATCACTAGATCAAAGCAAGATAAGAAAGCCATTGAACTCTTGGATACAAAAACCATACCTGTAGATATAGATGGAACTAAATGTTATGCAACCCCACTGCTAAGAAAGAAAGATGCTCCCAAACTACAGGCTCCAGTAGAATCACCCATGCCCCTATGCTGACAGTCAGAACGTAAACTCCAAAGCAACCATGAATTTGCAACGATTTACAATAATGAGATTCGCAAACTACATCACAATGGTTATGTTGCTCAACTCAGCTCAGATCAAATATCTGAATCACCAGAATCATGGTATATCCCCCATCATTTAGTGGAGCATAACAGGAAGCACCGTGTTGTATTTAACTGCTTTTTCATATATCAAGGTCAGACACTGAATGAACAGCTTCTTCCTGGCCCTGCTCCGTTTTCACCAACAGAGGGGAGCAATGAGTGGGGACATAAAAGGGATGTTCCACCAAGTGAGGCTCCTACCAGAGGACAAACCCCTTCTCAGATTTTTGTGGTGTGATATGCAAAGTCCAACAGTGTATGAATGGCAAGTACTCCCATTTGGCACAACATGTAGCCCTTGCTGTGCAACATATGCTGTCCAGAAACATGTGCAGGATCAGGATGTGGTGAACTCAGTACTTAGCTCATTTTATATAGACAATTGCCTTACATCACTTCACTGCCCCAATGACACCCTGCTATCTTCTGCTGGAACTGACATAAGGCAATGGGCTAGTAACTTCCTACCTGTTGTTGACCACTTACCACCAAATGCTAGATCTGACAGTATTGAACTGTGGCTAACCCAAAACAAATCAGGACCCACAGAGGGCACCCTAGGACTAAGCTGGCACTGTGGTTCTGATACCTTGAGCTATAAACACAGACTCATCTCCTACCAAACCCTAACAATGCGGAATGTGTACAAAGTATTGGCATCACAATATGACCCTCTAGGCTACATTATTCCCTTCACCACAAGAGCAAGATTTTGGCTCTTGTGGTGAAGGGAACAACTCTGGGTCAACATGAAGCAATGGGATCAACCTATAACCACTGGTGGTCTGCAACAAGCCTGAAATGAATGGGAGAGTGAACTCCCAAATCTGGTTCATATCTCCTTCCCAAGATGGTACGATGGTAACGACCCTCATATTCCCAGTGAAGTGAAAAACAGAGAGTTACACATATTCTACGATGCTTCAGAAAGAGCATATGGCTCTGTAGCTTACATGAAGACCGCAAACAATACAGGGAAGACTAATGTGTCATTTGTAATGACCAGATCACGTGTAGCTCCACTAAAGCAGTTCACCATACCCCATTTGGAGTTATCTGCTGCACTGAGTGGAGCCCAACTCAGTAAATTAATTAACTCTGGACTGACAGTAACTATTAACAGAACATATATGTGGTCTGATTCTACTGTTGACCTGATGTGGCTTCACTCTGAGTCTTGTAGGTATAAGACCTTTGTGGCTAACAGAATCATGGAAATACTGGAACTGACGTCAGCCACTGAATGGAGGTATGTGGATTCAAAACAAAACCATGAAGATGACATCACTATAGGGAAGCAACTTAAAGAACTAACCATCAACCATCGATGGCACAGAGGCCCTGACTTTCTCCACCTAGATTTTGGCCAATGGCCTGTCTCTCCTGCCCCTCCTCAGGATATAGACTCAGAGTGGAGAAAACACATCTTCTGTGGTCTTGAAATTTGAAGGCAGCAATTTAGTTACCTGAACATAAACTCATGCTCGAATATGCAATGTAAGTTGAGACATGTTATGATAGCAGGTAAATGTACCCAAAACTGTGACACATTATTTAAAGATAAACAAGTCATTGTCATGAAAACGTTTATTCACACGCAGTGCATAAATATTCTACCTCTGCTGAGGAGTGACCCACACATGATGTGGAACCACAATCCACAGGCGCATTCAATCTAAAAGGAGAAAAAAAACGTTTGAAACTTTCACCGTTTTTTATAGAATTAAACCATACACTTCCCATGAAACCTTCATAAATATGACATTTCACCCAGTGATGTTGAGGTAACCCATTCAAAGTGCTTCCCAGTCTCTCACATGAACATTATTGAAATTATCTTCTTACCCACTCATCAATTTCTGCATTAATTTCCAAATGACATGACATGACATAGTGGTGTGAATTAATCCCAATATTTAAAGATAGTGGGGCTGTGAGAATCAGTTAGAATGATAAGCAAACCAAGAGCTACACAACATTATTGTTAAAACCACAGAAAATACTTTCTGGCATGGCAACTCATATCCAGCTCCACTCTGTAACTCTCCTGACTCATTCATACTTCTTGATGGTGCCGTTATTTAAGAAAGGAAAGGAGACAATCCCATTACGACTACTACGACCATTTTTGTGATTTAGAAATGAAGAACTTAACTTGCACCCCTGAAGTAACACGACATGATGTTTCAAATTATATACCATGTACATTGCTAAACCTTGTGTTACATTGTGGTTTAGTGGATTTGCCAGTGGACTAGAGTGTATGAGGTAAAAGATCGAGCCCCATGCAATAGCTTCCTTATTTTCCACTATAAATATCTTTGGTATTAAAACATGTCTTGAAACTTAACAAATGGTACTAAAATTAATGTTACTACATTTGTCCACAGTTAAGCACGTCACATTGCATTACAGGCTACATTAAACTATGATTTAATTGTAGGATGAGTTCACCATTTTACCACGTCAATGAAATGTGATAAGGACTTAAACGACTACAACAAAACAAATGGTTTATTGACTTATGCAGTGTTTTGAACAGGCATTGGTACAGACACCTACAACATCCGTAATAGCAGCTGACCAATGTATGGGAATATCACCAGTTGATAGCTAGTAGCTAGTTCAGTATCAGACTTCATTTCTTTAATCACTGAAAGCTGTCTCCAAAGCGGAAAAACAAGGCCAATGTTGACTGTCGATGTGCTTCTCTTTTTATCATTCTTCTTCTGTGACTGTGAACGGTGTTTCTTGCCAGGAGCCACTGGCAGCAATAATAGTCACTTTGCAAAAGCTTCCGTCATTTTGTGTTTAGTTCCTCGATTCCTGATCTATAAGTTACCTGTACATCAACGATGTCTTAATAAGCTCAGCAGGCCAAGCTCCTCCCCTCCGCGGGCTGAGCGCGTCCTCATTCATGTGAACAGAAGCTGAGAGAATGAACCAGACTGCAAGTTCAGTGGCTGAAGGCTGCAGTGTCTCATTACTCACCCTAGTGGTGGAAAACAAGGGTATGGGCCAGAGTCACAGAGGATTCAGGTCAGATCTCTGCAATACAATATATTGTAGCGTGTTGGGGGAATATCTGGGCGGGACCTTCCCCTGTGTTTGTGAGCAATAATTGTGTTTAACTGTGTTCTAATTTATTTCAAATGTGTTATTTTGGTGCAGGCATTGTGCAGTAATTAGAGCTGTGCTGTTTTCATACCCACTGGGGGAGATTTCTGCTGCTTTTGTGATAGTGGATTAAGTGAGTTAATTGAGTTAAAGTGTTCATGCAGTTAATGACCCTCTGGTCTTGTTCTGTACATGGGTAATGAAAAGTATAAGGCTGTGGTGTAAATAAAGGACACATCCTTGTTGAAAGTAACTTTCTCATCTCATCATTGCCTATTCAACCCAAGCTCGCCACAATATTTACATATTAGGCAGAATGTCAAAACACTTGTTTCTGAACCCTCTAATGATGTATTTAGGTAAATTAAAATTATCTTAAAGTAAAACTTTTACATATTGCCCCTTTAAAAATATAATTTCACTTAAAGAGCCTCTACATACTGATGCATTAACCATTACAAAAACATAAAAAAATATTTTGGTAATTACCAATGCTGTTAATTTAGGGCAGCTGTGGCATAAACCTTACATTGGGTGGTTGCACATGGTATTTATGTAACTTGTCGATAGTCTTTATGACTCTGTAATATCAAAGATAATACAACATTGAAAAATAATCCACTTTATTTCAAAATGCCTTTTTTTTTTTTTTTTTTTTTTACAATAGCCATCACAAGTGAAATTGATGTTTCACTTGAAACAGTTTAGTGGAAGGTTAGAACCAAGGCTGTTTATTCATTTGTCAAAGTGACAATTAAAGACCAAAGATGCCCTCTAGGGTTACACCTTTCACACACACTCAAAGAAGAGAAAACGGCAAGAAAACATACTTAAAAATTCATAGTTTTAAGCATTTCAAAACTCAAAATGTGTTACTTAAGACAAAATTGTCATTCTTGTATATTACTTTTGTCAGGTTTGACCTTACAGCAATAACAATACAGATTTGTAAATCAGTGTCCAAATCACTGAATGTGGGTTTGAAAAAGGGGAAACATCTAATAGTATCCAATTTTCCACATTAATGCAATAGACCAAGTCATTAATTATCCATTCATTCATCAGTCCTTCCTTATTCAGGGACAACTTGTCCTATCCACTTGAGGTAGGGTGGGTTCCCCTGGTCAATAGGCAGACTGATGACCTCGGCCACCTCATACGGATGGTTAGAGCTAAAGAAGACAATCAACAGCCAACTGAGTGAACAGATACAGAGTACATGGAAACAGCAGTAGGCATGCTTGAACTTCATGATTCATTAGGCTCACCAGGTGTCCCACATATTTTCATTTTGAAGGGAATACATATTATGTATAGCAAATTTTAACAGAATTTTCAGAAAAGCGTCAAAAGAAAATGTACATTTCTGCTATGTTTCCATCCACTATTGTTGTGTGAATATTAGTTCTTTGGCTCATGTTGATCAGCATTAGGTGCATATTATTTGTTATTATTTAACTATTTAATTGTGCAGACAATTTCAAACTGTTCCAGTTAGATATTGATTGAGGAGGTGATAGACGTAAGCAGAGTGAAAATGTGCATAAAAACAGTGGGATGGAAAAACACATGATCACATAAGATCATAAAAGTGTCATGCTAAAACTTAAGCTACCTTTATATTGAGCATGGGACAAAGTGGCATTCAAATAAAATATATTAGGACCTTCACATGCTGAAGGCCTAACCTGTAACCTGCAGAATCTATTGTGTGTGGGTTTTTTTGAGTTGATAGACATTATCAACATTTCAGACTACCTCTCAGCATTGGCAACATGTTTCACACAAACATGTTGTTGGGACCTGGTCCCCTTATGAGTCATGACAAGTGAGCTGCATTGTCTTTGGAACAAGGGGCATTATTTGGTTTAAAAAACTCACCGAACAAATTCAGCAAGAGCTGGTATCTTGGAACTTCTAGTTTTAATCATCTAAAAAAGGAGAGTTCACATAGAAATACAATTGTGAAGATTTTTGTATCTGCATGGTCTATTTTGAATAGAATTTTCAATAGTCTTATTTTATGTTTAATTTATCCAAAGTGAACATCCAGACTCAGCAGCATTTAGTATAATGTTTTATTATTTTAGATTACAAGATTTGGTCAGCACTCACCAGCAGCACCTCATTGTCTTCCTCAATTTTTCCTTGCCATTCATACCTGAGAGGAAAATGCAGAAATAAAGCTGTCTTTAACATCTCATCATAAAAACACTTTGTTTGCACATATTGAATTCAGTCTAAGCAGACACTGATGATTATCCCTGTTAAATTTAAAACTTACACAGACGTGATTGCAGGGACAATATTCACACAAGCAGCTAGTTTCCTCTCAACAATACCCCTGTAGGGAAAAAAAAAAAAAAAATCATCAATCATAAATGTATATGCAGTATGCTGCTGAATGGTCACAGGGTCACACATCTGCAAAACAGGTATTGAAAATCCATATTTGTCTAATTCCAGTCACACAGGATTTCCCCTGCATATCTACACATACATTATGTGTCCAGTCAGTAACACAATAAAAAGACACTACACACTAGTCTGACCAGGTGTCCCACCTTCTGATCCTTTATCCAATGTCCCATATACACATACAAGTATTGAGACAATGGGCTCCTCCCAAGTCTTAGCATGTAGCTCCTCGGGTCCTTGTCTCTACTCCTTGGCGCTTCCACCAGAGATGTGAGCCTCGAGGAGCCGAAGCAACAGTCATTTAAATAAAATGTGACATCCTTTCCCTGGAGCCATCATTTTAAATAGATGTCGTTTATATATGACCTGTGTAACAGCTGCATCATCTGTGTGTTATTTAGTTACAATGTACTGCTGTATTTTATGATCTGTCAGATGAGTGTTTATCTGAATGTATGATTAACTATTAATTCAATTCAAAACGTGGCATAATGTGTCAGTAGGCGATGTAGGGATGTCATAAGTTTTTTATTTAAACACACACAAGTTTGATCACGCATTGGGTCATTTTAAATAAGTAATACAACTTCAGATTGAGGGAAACTTTCATTTTCAAAGTCATGCTCCTGCCATAGTTCATATAATGCAAATGTGTGATCCACCTCCTTTTACACAAAGACTTGTGCAAAGCTTTGCCCGAGGATACACCTGTATATCCTCAGTCAACGCTCCTCCGGCCAGCCTCCTCGGTCCTCAATCTTCATCCTCAATGTGCACTTTAGGGAATTGAGACATCCTTCAAGATGGTGCGCCGAGATCAATTTCGGGGTCATATCGAGGAATCGAGGACCGAGGAGGTGAAAAATGAGGAATTGGGAAGAGCCCAATGTCCTATATTTTGGTTTTGAAGAGCACAAGTTCAAGCAGTGGGTTTTACATTCAAATGTGCTGGAAATTTTAACTGAATTTTCTGAAAATTTAATGTTGCAAAAGCCAGAACAAAATAAGTGCAATCTGAATTATTTTTAAACTTTAATATTCTATTTATTTTCAGCAGCAGGAGGGGGAAATACCCCTACCTAGTAGTGTTAAGTAGATTTCAGGAATGAAAATCTACATGTGTTTTTTGATCATCGAAATATCAATATCACTTTCAACAGCTTTCATGCATCATCAAGATGACAGATGAACAGATCCAGGGTTATTTTTACTATTTAAATAAAAAGGTACATTTAAATAAAATCTATGCTTGTAAGTCTTTGAATTACTACGGCTAGCCTGTAAGCTGCATAGTCTATTCTGTGTGTTAATTTTTTTGTTAAGTCTACCTCTCAGAATCGCAAGATTTTACCCCGTATTTCCTTATTTCATTTTGCTTACCTTGCCAAATCTTTAGCTATGGTGTCATTAGGACAAGTGACAAAGGCAGCAGAGTGTGTGCCTGACATGTAAGTCTCAGATGCCATGGAAAACACCCTCAGTCCAACAGTCCTCAGCAGCTGGAACATAAACACACTCAGAAGCACCGTCTGGAGGGCAAAAGGAATGAAGGAATGAAGGCATGAAAGCAAGGCACGGAGTTCAATAAAATATCATAAGTGCACTGAATGAAGCTTGTTAAAGCATGTTGCATCAAGACAACGCACACTCACCACAACTAAAGCTTTGAAGGAGCCTTCTTGCAGTGTCCCTACACTGGGTAGTCCAGTGCGCATTGCCTGAACAGATCAAACTAGCTGAGACAAGACAACCACCCCGCCATTACTATGTTTAACTAAACTGTTAATATACATTCAAGGACTCAGGCATTTTTCAGTTTCACTTTGTCCAATTGGAAGACAGTTAGCTAAATCATGTTTAAATCGTGCTTAGCTACGTAAAAGGCGGACCAAACAGTAACTGTGTAACTGCTGCTACTGCTATACATTGCTGCATTACAATAGAATGATATTTACTTTCCTTCTCTAACATAGTTTACAGAAATGATGCTGCCATTTCCACACAAAGAAAGTCCAACTTTTCAACAGTAAATTCCCACTCATAACATATTTAACACGGCACGCGCTTCAGTAACGTTACAAACATTTGTTAGAGCTAACAGGTGCACTTAACCGGTCGCAAAGAGAAGCAACTGGGACTTTTTGAAAGACGGAAAATGCAAGGTCAGACTATCGGTAGTACCAGATGAGAAACGCAACTACGGTGAATATGATTTATGGTGCCTTACCTTATGACAGCTGCTTAGGTGCTTTGCTGCTTTGCTAGTGAGCGACTCACTGCCGTAAAGCGTTCTTCTTCTTCTTCTTCTTCTTCTTCTTCTTTGTTTTGTTTAATGGCGGACGGCAACCAGCGTTATGGTGCATTACCGCCACCTACTATGTTGGAGTGTGGACCAGAGTCATATACCCCTTTACAGAACACAAGAGAATAAATAAATAAAACAAAAAAACCCACTAAATCCTTTCTGTCAATCCAGTTTCCTTTAGATAACAGAATAAACTCTCTACTCTGATGATGAAAACGGTTTTTACAGGACACAAGGAACAAGGAACGATTCATTTACATAAAGCTACCTCATCAGATTTTGCCGAAGGACTGTTCCAATCATCGGTATAATAAACTTTTATTATATTTATGGTTCCAATGTCCATCAACCTGCCAAGGACTAAGTCCTTCCTTAGTCCTTCTAAAGTTGAAGCAGCATTTATTTGTTCTGCTGCAACACGGAACAAACTTAGCATAGATTTACCCCAGATGTACTTTTTTCAGTTTAAAGCATTTCTCTTTTCATTTCCCTATGCTTAGTCTTAATTCATTCTTATTGCAATGTATGACTTACTTTAATTTAATTCTGGTGAACTGTACCTTCTTTTAATCATTGTATAAATCTTTAATTATATTACTCTCATTATGATTTTATGTATTATTTTTTTCCTTTTCTCAACATTTCTATCTTTCATTATTTAAGTACTTTGTTTTTTTTCCATGGATTTTCCATTTATTCATGTACAAGCACATTGAATTGCCTTTGTGTATGAAATGTGCTATATATTGTGAATAAACTTGCCTAATAAGAAACTAATAAATAACAAAACTTGCATCTAGCTGCTGCACTACTGCCATCTTCTGGAGTTAGTTAACCCCTACAATGTCTAGGCTTTCAGTCCTGTTCTTCTTACACTTCTTTGGAATGCATTGACACACATATATAGGCTAAAGACGCAGCAATGTATATTAGCAGAGCTTGTCAAGATTTTGCAAGAGCAATGAGGAATGGTGTATGAAGGATATGGTGTGTGTGTGTGTGTGTGTGTGTGTGTGTGTGTGAGTGAGAGACAGAGAGAGAGAGAGAGAGAGAGAGAGAGAGTGGGAGAGCAATTCTGGAGGGGAGAGGGGACTTGTTCCCATGGAAACTGTGCAGTCAGCACATCTATACGTGTTATGCACTGTCCTCTCTCATTGCTATCCCAAGTCTCCCTGCCACAGCTGGACATGGCAGCATGCGCTCACAAACATGCGCAGCTGCTGCCCTGACCCTGTTGCTGTGGTGACCATAGAGTACTCTATCCATGGGATGTTAGTATATGAAACAATGCAAATATGTCAGTCTGTGTGTTTGTGTATGGCAGAAACCAGTCATGCATATACTGTAAAGTACAACTGACACCAGACCATTGCCTTGTCCACTCCATTTCATCACCATCCCGCCAACCACCCCACCCACTCAGTTCATTCTCACCCCCTCTCCCTCCGAGCATGAGGAGAATCAATATGTTTTCAATTTGCAGCAGAGCCTTCCTCCTCTGCATCCTAATCTGACTCCATTGGCCCTTTAACATCCAGAGAGAAAGAGAGAGGGAGAGAAGGAAAAGAGGTTGGTAAAGGCAGACCACAACAAAAAGGCATTACTTATATGCTGCAAAGATGACAAGTGTTGGATCAGTGGGGCATTTGCTAAAGAACAGTTTTCTGCAAATTCACTACAGCAGCTACAGCGCTATGACAAGGATGCAGAGGCAAAGTCATGCCAGCACGTAGTTGTTTCCCCAACTTCTATACCTTGGTAAAAAAATTTAGCAAAGGTTTTTTTTTTCATCTTAAGTACCGTATTTTCCACACTATAAGGCACACCTAAAAGCCTTTAATTTTCTCAAAAACCGACAGTGCACCCTATAATCTGATGCGCCTTATATATGGATCAATATTGGTTAATTATGGCTACTGTAGTCAGGGGGCGTCGCCAAAGTA
>JAPQRN010001614.1:0-11707 GCA_037367275.1 Coranthus polyacanthus | reverse complement strand
GAGGGAGACCGATGGAGAGAAAGGAGAGTCAGGAAAAAAGAGAAAGGGGGGAGGGGGAGGAGAGTGAGGAATTTGATATGCTTTGTGCATGAGTGACTTGAATAAAACAAAGACAGGGCAAATAGTCTGAATGTATGTGAGGAGGGGGAAAAACAGTGAATACACAAGAGACTAGCAAAAAAGATTATAATTTATTTCCAGATTTTTTTGCCTTCATTTGCATCTTGTTTCACAAGGAAAATCGAAAATAAAAAATAAAAATAAAAACTGACCGCCATACCATGAAAATGTAAAAAAATAATACAAATAATATGTACTGTATATATAATTATATCATTATCAACAAACAGACAACATTAATCATAATAACAATACTATTGATCATAAACATAACGTAACACTAAATTGCTGGTCTCATGCATATAGAACGCCCCTCGTATACAAAAGAGGGGGTAAATTACTAAAAAGTGAACCAAAAGTTCCACCAGTTCAGAATAAGCGCCTAGCTACATGCAAAGACATAAAAGAGACTCATGTACACATTCCTTCTGGCATCAAGTATTTTACACATACTGTACTTCACTATTGCCTCCCCCCATCTAATATACTGTACAGAGCACGATACAAAACAGGACTGGAGTTCAAGAACATATGCAGGGAAGCGCTGGAGTCTGGATCGTCAACGTGGTGCAGTTAACAGGGACTGTGTGCAACATTTTCACGCCCTCCTCCCTCTTTTGTTAATCCCTCGAAATCTTCTCGCTTCCCTCAGTGGATCCCCCCCCCCCCCTCGGTCCATTAGTCCAGCTTTTTGTTTTCAGTCTTTGTCCCTTCATTGTTTTTTTTTTTGTTGTTTTTTTTTTTTTTTTAGTGCTTTTTGTTTTGCTTTATTTGTTTCAATTTTGCACACAAATTCTCCATGCTGCTCTTTGTCGTGCCCCTCCCTCACAGGGTCTTGTCACTCTCTTTCTTCAGGTGACTGAAAGATCAAAAGAGAAACCGTAGGATAGTGCAGTGTCAGACAAGCTTCACGCTTTTAGAGCGCTTCATTCCACCAATTGCATTCACGTATATACGATTTAGCTCATGTGCATTCACAGGTAGTATAAAAATAGATATTTATTTGCCATCTGCCCAGCTCTTTTTTGTGGGTGGTAAAACCATCCATCTAATAGTTTGTTTAAATACCCATATTTCCACATTGGGATTGGGGCTGAACAGAAAAAACGTCATATTGCGACTTTTGACAGATGTGGGACGTGGTCATTTTTGCATTGAATTATCAAAATGATGACGTGACTGTACTAAACAAACATTTATCCTTCATCAGCACTAGTTTGGGTTGGTACTTTCATCAGTTTATCAGAAAAAAAAGAAACGAAACCCCACAGTATCCTCCATATTGTACTGTACCTGTAATACTCGTCCTGGGTGAGGGAGTGGTGGTGATGGTGGTGGATCCACTGCTGTTCCAGGGCCAGTCTCTGGATCTGCAGCTCTGCGCTCTGGGCCTGCTGCATGGCCTGGAGCTGGTGGGCTGCTGACATGGGACCTGTGAGGGAGGACGGCTGGGGCAGGTCACGGAAAGGAGCACCTGGCAACAAAACAGACAGGTGTAGAGGAGGACCAGGTGGGGACATAACAGGAAAAGAGGAGGACGGAGAAAGGGACACAAGGTCAATCATCAACATCGGAGTCCAAAAGTGTCTTTTGTTGTGTTTTTAATAGTTTTTAATAGAGAAAAACTGAACGAGTACATGGACGAGGAGCCTTCTCCTCACCGAACAGCTGTTGGCGGAGCACCTCGCTGTCAGTGAGGGGGTGTGCCAGGATGGGGGTGCCTAGTGTGGCTCCTGGGTAAGGGAGGCGTGCCAAAGGAGACCCCGACGCCAACGGGTCCATCAGGGGGTGAACCCCGCCCGCCGCTAGATGCCAATGATGTAATAGGAAACACAGGAGATATTTAATAAGAGTCAAAGCATCAGCAAAATATTATGCAACAGAAAAAATTGAACACCACATGTGACACAGATTATATAAATAATGACAAAAAGTGCATTTTAGGTCATATCATGCAAAAAGTAAAAAGGACCAAATAACCAACACTAATAAATGTCAAAGTTTTTCCTCTTTTTCTGTGTACAATGTTTATTCAACATTTGCACTAATGTGGACACAAATATTTTCTTGTATTTTCATTTGCATTTTTATTTAGTCTCTTGTTTGTGATTTCAGTTCAGTTTTAGTTAGTTTTAGTTTTTCAGGTACTATGAGGAAAACTTCTTGGAATTTTTTTGTGCCTAGTTTTAGCCTTGTCATTAAGCATAATAACCCTGGTCGTCACTTGGTAACAAAAGTTACACTTCAATATATCAAAGTGTGTGTGTTTTTAAGACGTTGTTGAGTAGAATTGTTAGTAGCAGTTGGTACCTGTGTCTTGCTGGTGCAGGTGAAGGTGTGAGTGGATGTGTGAATGCTGGTGATGATGAGGCGTCACATTTAACATCTGAAGACGCCCCAGATTCTCTCCTCCACCTCCTCCACCTGTTCCTCCTCCACTTCCCCCTCCTCCGCCTCCTCCACTTCCTCCCCGTTCTCTCTCCCTTTCTCTTTCTCGCTCTCTGTCCCCAAAGGCCGGCAAAGGTGCTCTGTCTCTTTCCCTCTCCCGCTCTCTTTCCCCACTCCTATCTCGCTCATAGGAGGCGGGTGAGCGGGTGGGAGTGGGGTAGGTCTCAGGGGGAGCGGCTGGGGCAGGGGCTGGTGGCAGATGAGAGGACAGGGAGCTGGGAAAAGAAGAATGTGGGACTGGGTGATGAAGTGAGGCAGCGCTGGAGGTCGGCGGTGCAGGCGGAGGAGGAGCTGGCGGAGGAGCGGCAGGACCTGAAGGAGCTGGGGGGGCAGCCGGTGGTGCAGATGCAGGGTGAGAGGGGAGGGAGGGTGGGAGGAGAGATGAAGGAGGTGGATTGGACAGGGACTGAGGGGCAGGAGCGTTGGGAGGTCGAGTTACCGGGGCCAGGGTTGGATTCGGGAGATGTGGAGGGCAAGGGGGAGCTGGGGGAGGTGGAGTGCCATAGATTGACACCTCATTAGCTGCTCCTGCACCCCCTCCAAGCAGCAGGGAGTGTGCATGTGCATGAGCACTGGCATGGGCGTGGGCATGGGCATGTGAGTGAGAGTGAGCAAGGGCTAGAGCTGCAGGATCAGGTATGGATCCTGGTGGGTAAACCCGCTCATCACTCTTAAACTCAAATCCTGGCTTTATTCGATCTCGATGTGCAGCTACAGCATGAGGAAAGCCAACTCCTCCTAACCCTGCACCCCCAATTCCTCCAGGTACTGGGCCTCCTGCCACTCCGGTGTGGCCTCCAGCACCTGGACCCCCTTCAAGGCTGCCACCATACAAAAAGCCCAGGATGGCTGCTGCTGTAGCAGCATCAGCAGGTAGGTGGTGCGGGTGGCCTAGAGCATGATTCTGAAACTGAGGAAGGAAGAATGAGGGGTGGACGTGGGGATGGCCATGGTGGACTTGTGGGTGGTGTGCCTGGGCACGACTTGCTGCTCCAAGTGGAGACATAGCATGAGGGCGAGCATACTCGCTCAGGGTTCTCAATGCTGGAGTGTCAGGGCCCAGATATGGCCCACCTAAACCTATTCCCAGGGTTCCCTGAGGGCCTCCAACCACTGCTGATGCCCCACCCATTGATGGCAGGAGGAGGGAATGGGGGATAGAGTGAGAAAGAGATGGGTGTAGATGGTGTGCTGGAGGAAGGTGAGCATGTGGGTGTGAGGGATGATGCTGGGGGTGAGGAGGAGGGTGTGCAACAGGGTTGCCAGAAGAAGAGGAAGAAGATGAAGGGTCAAGAATGATGGAAGATGAGGAAGGGAAGAAGAGCGCAGAGCCCTGGCGACCCCCTCCAGCAGCGCTGACGTCTTTCTGTTGCTGCAAAAAATCAAAAAACAGTGACTTACATCTGCCCTGATCTGCTTTACTCCTCTCCCATTAAGGTGATCAATTTAATCTACATCAAATCCATTAAATCTGACAAGCTACATAATTACCACACTCAGATGTGCTCACCTGTAGATGTCGGTCCAGTTCCCTCTCACGCTCACGCTCCCTCTCTCTTTCCCTCTCTTTTTCTCTCAGGTCTCTGGCCCGCTGCTCAACCTCCCTACGGGCCCTTTCAATCATCTCATTCCTCTTCTTCCACAGCTTGGAGCCATCCAATGGGACAAAGAGGACATCACTCCTGGCACACGAGTTCCCACTTCCACGGTCAAGGACCTTATGAAACCTAGTGATGCAGTACATCATTAATAGAAGCATCAGGAGTTAATATCACCATCATAACAATTATCATTACTGTTAATTACATCTGATCTCATAAAATGAGACTGCAGAGTGACAGGCTGACAAACTCAATTAGGATGATGTCATTCTAACCTACCTTGCTGATTGGCTGGCGTGGATAGGAATGTCTACAGGCTTAGGTTCAGGGGAGGGGCTTCTCAGTACTGGAGGTGGGCTTTCACTCTCTTCTCTCTCTTCTATTGGTTCTTCCTTGATGACAGGTGTGGGAGGTGGGCCTGAATCTGAATGGCCTTCACCACCAGGGAGGGCAGAGCTGGAGGCAGGGGTCGAAATGTTGTTGCTGGAAGAGTTACTAAGAGGTGGAGGTCCCTTTGAGACATTTTGAGGCGAAAGTGACTGTGAGTTGGTATTGCTGCTATTGGGTGCGCTACTGTTGCTATTGCTGTTGGCCATGTTACTGCTGCTGTTCCCGTTGGAGTGGTATGTTCCACTAAAGGGAGGGTGGCTGTTCAAAGTGCCATGGAAAGGGGAGGGGCGACAACCAGGTGAACAGCTGGATGACACAGGTAGTGGCCCAGAGGATGAACCAGGTGTATAAGATGAGAAGCCTCCCATCTGATTGGTGGACGGGCTGGGCAATGGAGAAAGAGGTGTTGGAGGGGTCTGGGCAGAGGACTGGTAGTGAGGGGGACGTGCATTTGGTGCCATACTTGATGGAGGTGGCTGGGAGTGGGAGGTCTGTGGTGGGGGTAGAGGTGGCTGAGGGGGTGGAGGAGGATAAGGGGCATTAGATGGATGTCCATGATGAGTGGAAGAAGAAGGAGAAAGCGCCGGAGGTTGATTGGGGCCTCCACGGTTTTGATACAGAGCAGACTCTCGCAAGTTTGAGTCCCTTTCTCTGTCTCTGGGTCCCGACTGGTAGTGGGGGTGAGGCGGGTGGGGATGCTGGGTTCCTCCAGGACCCGAATACTCTCGTCCCATATTTGGGGTCACCCCAGGGGGGCTGAGGTACTCTCGATTTGTGCCAGTGGACGGAGGTGCCCCAGGAGTAAAGTCCTTTCCTCCAGTGGGAGGATACTCTCTGTGGAAATGGTCTGCTGCAGAGGAGGGGGGTTGTGCCTGTTCCATGGGAGGAGGAAATTCCCGGTTGGATGAGCTTGGGGGATGTGGGTGGGGGTGTGGCGGCAAAGAGGAATGTGAAGGGTGATTGGGGTTGTTTTGGGGTGATGCAGGTGGGTCTCGATTCAACATTGGGGCGCCAGGTAGCCCGCTGGTTGAACTTGGGGGGTTTCCTTGGGGGATGGAGTTGTTGTTTGGGTTACTGTTGCCTACAACATCTCTTGTTTGACCCCCAAACTCACCCCATCTCCCTCCATCTTTGTCTCTAGGATGGCCCCCTCCTGCTCCATTGGGGCCAAAGTCTCTACTCTGGTTTTGGTTTGGTGGAGGAAATTCCCTTCCTCCGTCACGTTCCCGTTCCCTTTCCCTTTCCCGTTCCCTGTCTCTAAAAGCTGGACCAAAGTCTCTCCTGTCAGGACCCATGTTAGGTCCCTCTCTCCCAGAACCTTGGAAATCCCGGTTTTGGCCCACTGACAGACCCCCAAAGTCCCTGCTTTGGATACTATTTGGCCCACTCATCCCACCACAAGCACTATTACTATTACCCCCGCTACTATTGTTGCTGCTGTTGCCAATGGGAGCAGAGAACTCCCTGTTGATCTCTCTCCCCCCACACTCCCCCCTCACTCCCCTCTCCCTCTCTCCTGCAGCCCCCCTCTCTCGGTCTCCTCCCCCTCCAGCGTACCTGGGAAGGTACTCCCTGTGGGGGTGGGAGTGAGGATGGGGGAGGTAAGAGGGGTGGGAGGAGGAGTGGCGAGAGGACGGAGGGTTGTAAACAGAGGGAAGTTGCTGCTGCTGCACCGGGGGCTGGTGCTGTGGCTGGTGTGGATGGTGGTTGCCAGGGTAACGGCTGTAGCCCCAGCTTCCCTGGCAACCAGTTGCTGTGCCACCCTGCCAGCTGGTGGAGCTGTAGTGGTGAGGGTGGGTGGAGGTCTGTGTCTGGGGCTGGGACTGAGGCTGGGGGCCGGTCTGTGGCAACAGAGAGGGAGGAGTGGACTGAGCTTTATCCAGAAGTTTGTCTGCCTTTTCTATTTTGTCTCTATCTGTCTTAACCTCAGCAGGCAGGTTTTGTCCCCCAAGTTCCAAGGGCTTTAGGGCAGGTGGAGGAGGAAGAGGAGGGGGCAAAGAGTGGGGAATGTTTGGGCTGTTATGGGAGAAATCTCCTCCCGAAATAGTCGTCTTGGTCACACACTGTGTGCTGGCTTTGGAATTCATTCTGTTGCCACTAAGAGCACTGTCGACGCCGGTTGGTCCACCATACTCGACTTTACACATCAGTTTGGAGTCCAGGGAGAAATAGGACTTTCTCCCACTATTGCTGTCGTTGGACGAATCCCCTGCTCCACGGAGAGAGGGAGTCAGGCCAGAGGACGAGCACGGAGTGGAGGGGGGCTTGAGAGAGGGGCAGTCCTCAATTCTTGCATCCACGTCTCGCTTTTCTCCATCTCCACAGGATTCCTCCCCTCTCCCATCTCTCAGTGCTCTCCTATCCTCTCCTGCCACCTTGCCGGCTCCTCCCTCTTTGCTCTTATCCCGTTCCCTCTCTCCTTGCTTTGGTGAGTCGGGGCCATCAGAATCAGAGTCCAGGCTGCCCAAAGGGGAAGCAGAGAGACTTGGAGATGAGGAACGATTGTCCTGGTCAATGTCCCGCCCACTGCTCAGACTACTGCTGCTATTAGCCAGGCTCCCTACAACTGAACTCCTGCTTCCCTGGGATTGGCCATCTTCGTTGTCACTCTCACGGGATTGGCTGGCAACTGAGGTTGGAGGTGGGACGGTGGAAGGAGCCGAACTGTCAGTCGAGTGTGTTGATGTTGGAGGGTTTGGGGTAGAAGCCGAGTCCTGACGAGAAAAGACAATTCGAGGATGAGGTAAAAATCTACATTTTGAGAATGTGGTATCGTGTATTTTACGTGTATATATCTGTAGAAGTCAGAAATGTAATCTGTAATAGCTCAGACAGAGGAATCAAAGCTTTATAATTGGTCTTTACTTAACAGGTTGATGAAATGTAACACAAACCTGAACTTTCTGCCTCTTTGGAGGAGAGACAAGTTCCTCCCCCTCACTCTCTGATGAATCATGCCCTTGTGATCTGCGACTGAAGCGATTTCCAGCCAATTCCTCACCAGCACCTCTTTGCTAAAACAACACAAGACTTTTAATTCTGTAGTGATGCTTTTGAATCCCTAATAGGCCTATGTCTGTTTTTAGAACAAAGACACACTCGCGTGCACTCACACACATACACAAAGCATCAGTGTCAAACATGAAACATCAAAGATTTCAACGTGCTAAGCTGTAAAACACACAACCGAACAATACTGACACAGCCTGGGTATGTCTGTGGCAATCATACTGATGACTCATACACTGACAGCACACACACATACACACAAAATTCAATACACTGAGACACTTCTTTATTGTTCAGGACCCTCATCCTGGCATGCATAGATATAAAGTTATGGCAAAAGCGATATCAGGAAAACAGAACAGAAAAAAAAGGGGTAGACTCTAACCGTCTGTCTGTCGTTGCGTTCAGGGCGAGTGGGACTGGGGTGCGGGCGTCTGCCCCTTCTTTCCTCACTTGCCCCCCGCCGTCGCCCACTGCGCATGGGCATCTGCGAAGCCCAAAGTCCAGCGAAAAAGAAGGATGCAAAGATACACAAAAGAACAGAAAGGATTAAATGATAAGGCAAGGTTAGGGGAATAAAAAGATATGAAGAAAGATATAAGCATTTAATTTAATTGTAGTGGAAATAAAGTTGGTACAAAGCAAAAGAAAGCCAGGTTCATTCAATTCAAGGTGGAATGTAAGCAAGGGCAACAACAAGTGGAGAATGAAAAGGGGAGGGAGGAGAAAAGAAGAACAGGGCATAGCAGAGGGAAGTCAGAAGGACATAGAAAGGAGGAAAAATGGTAAGCAGAGGAGAGTAAAATATAAACATGGGAACTGTTATACTGCCTTTTACAACCACATAAATAATTAGCATCTTAGTCACACAGGCTATTTTGAAATACCACAAATCACGTACTGTAATCATCTTGTACTAAATGTTAGAATTAAGTAGGTAAAAAAGAACACAAGCTTCGTTCATACCGATTCTTTGTGAGTCCTTGTTTTCATTATTTCTTCTTTATATCATCCATTTTACAACACAAGCCATTGTGAGGGGCTGAACTGGTTCCTGTTGCTGACTGACTGGGCTGCGTGCTACACCATGAGAGCTACCAAACCTGTAAAGAAGCACAAACAAAAAGAGCATTATTCAGTCTTAATCTGCATGGAAACCTGACAGAGTATTCAATGTTTTGCAAACGGACATTAGTTCATGTAAGGATGTGGGAATAAACATAACTCTTCACTGTCTGTAAGACAGGCTCGTCTGCACCAAGTGTGTGGAGTTTTGTAACATTTTGAACACATCTGCGTTTACAACTGCAAAAGCACTGTTACAACATTTAAATTCCCAGCATGCTTCGCACTGTATCGGCACAATTGCTTTTCACTGCTCTCAAAACAGTCTCCTCTCAGCACTCTGTCTTTACCACAGCAGCCAAAACCCACAGGCACAATAGGTTAACCCACTCATACTAAAACAAGGCACTAGTTTAGGTGCTGTATAATTGGGTGCTGTAAGACTGAAATACAGATAAAGGGTGCGGAGCAGAAGAGGTGCTGCTGGGTGGACTGCATTTTGGGTGGCAGTCTGCAGAAGACAGGACTAGCACACATCTATGTGGATATGCCCCCCTCTCCACCTTCACCACAACATCCCAAACCCACAGCCACTTGTGGTTAACCCACATGACCTGGTTATGGCCAGCAGAATCACATGCTCATTTATCCTGCCAGCTATCCATTAGGGAAATGTACAATGTCAAGATCCTTTATCCAGCTGGGTGTGCCTGACAACATAGGTGGATTACTTTGCAAGGGCTCGTCTAATCCATTCATTCATGTACCACTATGATGAAAAAATGTCTCATGTATATTAAATGAGGATATAAATAGAGCACGCCACTGGATGAAAAAAGATATATTTGGCCGAACAGTTAGCAGAGCTTGTGTGCTTGCACACTCTGCTATGCAGCCAATAAATACAGCAGCAACACACTGATTTTTTTGTGTTTGGTTCCTAGCAGGCAAGCTCCTGTGGATCCTGTAGCAGCTCTTCTACACATGGCTGTGCATTAATTATTAGTACATGCTGCAGTGACTGATTCAATCAGTCTTAAGAGTTAGATCTCAAGTGCCACAATCACAGTGTGTGCACACTTCAGATACATAATGGGGAAAATGGAGCACATGTATTTGTAGACAATGCACCTTAATTAACTTAGACATGACTACGTTCATTATTATTTAGGAATAAACACTTGGTGCTCAGTGGGTTACCTGTGTACATATGCATCTCAGTTACAGGTGGCAGCGCCGGCCTGTCGGTCCACTGGCAGGTCCTTGGCCATGGTCAGTGCACAACCAGGACGCAAACACAACACTAACATACACCAGCAATACCATAAATAGTTCCTCTGCAAGCCTATACACAAACACGCAGTGATAGACGCATACAGCACATGCATTATCAACAAATCGACCACTGCATGTGATGCAAAGCAGCATGCAGTTGCTCTGCTTACATCACCAGCGAGCGGGCACTGCAACGACTCTTTCTTCTTTCTTCCTGCGAATGTTATTGATACACATGCAGAGGGGACCGGCCAAAGCCGCTCTACTCTACAGCCTGCCACAGACTACCACGGCGGAATACAGTCCACCTACGACGGGGAGAGTCGTGTTCAGCAGCGCATACATGTTCACAAACAGAATGGATGCCTGTGCAGTGTTTTTTTTTTTTTTTTTTTTCTCTCTCTCTCTAGACGCTGCACATCTTAATAGAAAGATGATATGGAATGGCGAATCGTGGCAATTCGCACCGGCTCTCCCTTCCCTTTTCTCGCTGGAATGTGTGCTCTACGTGCACTCTATAAAGATTAATTCACCGGGACATAATTTAGCCGTAACGCAGGAGTATGATGATAATTAACGCACAAAGGAAAAAAATGGGAGGGAGTGCACGAAACTGGCCAGCAGGAATAGCTCCAAATACAGAGTATAAGCATCCATTTTTCCTTCTCCTTACCTATAATATCCAGCGATGCGTGCTCCCACTCTCACTCTCCCTTTCCTTTCTCTCCCTCTGTTTTGTCGTTTTATGTTGCACGCTGACACGCACACCTCAGAGCCCAGGCGTCTGTCAACAGAGGCTTGTGCTGGCTCATATTGCATCGGGCTCCGACAATAATAATAATGCAGAAGAAATCCTTTTCTATTCGTTGCAGGAAAAACCAGGGGTGCCAACTGAAGACTGTACAAATTGATGCGTACCCTCGCCTCTTCCCCACCCCCTTTCGCCCCTTTTTCTTTTTTTTGCCCCCCCCTCTCCCACCCTACCTACTCCCCCTCTTCCTCTAAGACGACTTGCACTTTTTTTTTTTTTTTTTTTATACCCCTCTTCGGTCTTACAGTCACAATTTTTTAGCGGAGGGGTGAGCCAGAGAGAGGGATGCACGTCGGGTGAGAGAAAGGGAGAGAGGAGAGGGCGTGATTTGCATAAGGAGAGTGAGAGGGGAGGAGAGGGGGGGGGGGAGGCTGGAGGAGGAGAAGGGGAGAAGGAGGGAGTAGGAGGCAGGGAGAAGGAGGAAGAGAGGCGCAGAGAGAGGGCCAAAACTCTGAAGAGGGAGGGGATCAAGAGGGAGGGTCTCTCTCTCTCTCTCTCTGTTGCCTAGTCCCTCCAGAGTCACCTTTACTGTATGGAGAGGCTGTGCTTCAGACTGAATATCTATCCATGTGCCATTATCTCGCGATGAACCCTGAACAAGAAACGTCCAGCAGGTCTTTGTTCTTAAGGTGTACTTCAACGCCGCACACGGTGAAAGGTGGCTCATAGGTAAAGACAAAAAAAAAAAAAAAAAATACAGAAAGCTTTTATGGGTATTTTAATAACAATGCAAATACTTAACAAAGACGCCCAACTCGTTTGGAATGGGCTAATTAAACAATTAACAAATGAACAATTAAACCGTGCCCCGTGTTGTGTTATGTGTCTGTCCGGCAGCTCCCTGTCTGTCTGGGAAAGGCTTGCAGCGGTGTGTCCAGTCAAGCGGCTCTGCAGACCTCCTCCTCCTCCTCCTCCTCCTCCTCCTCCTCCTCCTCCTCGTCGTCCCCCCTCCGTTAATACATCACGATGTATAAGCTCTGTATCCAAA
>JAPQRN010001613.1:0-11709 GCA_037367275.1 Coranthus polyacanthus | reverse complement strand
GTGTTGTACCTTGTACGGACTATAAAGCCCTTTGAGGCAAATCTTGATTTGTGATATTGGGCTATATAAATAAAATTGAATTTAATTGAATTGAATTGTCTCCACATTTCTCTTATGTCACTGCATCAAGACTGCTGTCCTTTTCTTTTTATACTGTTAACCCAAGTAGTTCCACTTTAATAAAAGTATTACAGACCATAATACCCATCAAAGCCAACATGAAAACGTGTTTAATTGTCATGTGTAATTATGAACAGTATGAAAAAAACCCATCCAATTAAAGTTTAAGAGCTTCAGGGACACACTAAGCCAAGTCCTCTGGTCCCTTTTGAGCTGAGATGGTCTTTTGATTTACTTACCTTACAGTCAAAAGTAATTCAGAAACAAAAATCACAAGACAACTGCCAGCTCCCCGGCAGCCATCTCCCGGAGGCAGTCAGTGGGCTGGCAGATAACATCTTTTGAGGATCATCACTTCCTCTCCACCATGTCTTCACAACGCTTCCCTTAGGCCAAAAACTTTAGACACCAACAATGGAAAATGCTTTTTTTCAATTATTTATACTCCCTGTATTCACAAATCTCCCGCAGTGCCTACAAAGGAATAATGTACTCCAACATAACATATCACTTCATAAATGCATTTAGAAGTGATGATGATATTGTTTTGTTTGTCCATTGGCTTAATGATTTATGGTGTCACACGTTTTAATAAGGGCTGTCATGGCATGTGTTCTTTGACTACACTACTACACTAATAATAAACACTAAAGCATGTTTTTTGAGTTGTAAACAGAATTATATAACTTAATTGAGATGAAACATAATCAATACTGGTGATAATTCTCATAAAAATGGACACATTTATAAAATCTGCATTTTATCAGCTCAACATGCAACTTCTGTTTTAAAATCTTCTTGAGCTGTCACACTTTGATGATGAAGTAGAGTCAAATGTTTCAGATCACTCTACATCATTAAATTTGTATTAAAAAAAATCAATGTTAACTTCTCTGGTCAGAGGTGTTTAGTCCATCAGTCCATTGTTGGAGTCTCACAAACCATTCATTTTCCAACAGGGACTGAAGTCCTTATATTGCTGTATTCCATTTGTACAACCGCTGCATCCGTCAGTTAATTCGTTTGTTGGTTTGAATCCAAAATAACATTAAAACACCATGTTGACTGAATTTACGTGCACATCAGTATCCTGGTTATTGTCGGGTTTTTGAAGTATCCTGTCTTTGTGTTTGTGCACATAAACATCATATCCTGATTTCAGTAACCCAGATAAGACCTCATCCCAGTTTTGAGAAACCCAGATACTCTAGCTGGAGTACTCCAAAAGTCATTGGATACTGATACATGTATACATGTTATCCCAGTTTCAATGACATAACAACACAGGCTGCGGAATTGCTGTTTTTGTTGGTGAGTCTGGTAGGTTTAATTGGCTTCGGGGCTTCAGTTCCCTGTGGGAAAAGACTGTATGATGACAACAAAAAGTGATGAACATATTCTAAATATACACTTAAAAGGGTATTGATGTTTTTAGCATGGGCCTTTCATAGGTGGTAAAACCAGTACAAAAACTCAAACTAACCCTTTGAGAGCCTCATATGGTTCTGCATAGGGGTCTGTAATTCTGTGTTATACGGATGTCCCTGAACTACTGTCTCTCACATCCACACCTGGACATTCAGCCCATAATCACCCCCGTCTCAACCTCCTTCCAACTGAGACTGAGCATTTTTGGAACCATGCCGTGAGTGGAGTTAGATTCAGAACTTTACACTTTGAGTAAATCTAATAATCTTTGTCTAAAGATGGTTATTTAAAGCTGCTGTAGCAAAGCTTGGTGAGATGGATGCTGGAGAAAATCCACAGCATTTACAATTCTTTGTTGCAGGGGCTTTTGAGCTCTCTCTTCAAACCTTTCCCACCCACAGGCAGCTGGGAAACAATAGCCTGTGAACACGTAAGAACAAAATGTCCACTTCTATACAAACGATACAATACTAAAATAATTTTATTGCTTTAGCCGTTTGACTGTCATTTCTGCATGTGGCTACATTTACAATTACTGTTCATTCTTTTGAGTGCAGTTACAGGTTTGTGATGGGTACTGCAGAGGAGACCTTTGTCGCAATGTTTGGGTCTTGTCATTTCTTGTACATCAAGTCAAGGACAACAGTTTCCCATTTTTGCTGAACACAGTCTGGAGAAGCATTGCTTTCCCCTGACTCATCTCAAATCTGTTTATTTCTGTTTTTGGGGCAACCAAAACTCCCTTAATTGCTCCCTTTTTGCTTCTGCCACCACAGAGACTATGTGACACTGATCCCATTTCAAAACTTATCCAACAGAAACACAGGCATGATGCTACTGCCAGAAAGCATCTATCAAACCATAAGGCATGTGACAATGCGACAACGAAGACCGCATACTGTTGAACACCTTAAGACTGGTTTACTGGAAGAATGAGACAAACTGAACCTGAAACACTTAATCACTTGGTATCTTCAGTCCATAAATGTCTTTCAACAACATTGTAACAACATTACAATGTGGTAAATGCTTTACTGTCCCAACTTCTTCTTGAATGTGTTGCAGCCTGAATGTGATGAAAGGATGTATATTTACAAATGACATAAAGTTGAATTTAGAAATGCACAATAGGCTGAGGTATGTGCATGTCTAGCAAAGATTCTGCTGGTTATGTGCATGTCTAGCAAAGATTCTGCTGGTAAACATTTACTCCGCAGCCTTGACCCTCCCTCCCAGGTTCACAATTGGCTAAAAAGGATAATCTTGGGTGCAGTGATATCAGCTCGGGTACTTAAATCAAAACAAACATTAAAATACAGTGGAAAGTGCTTATAGTGATCACATCTGTCCGGGTCAAATTGATCACTATAACCGGACCCTTAAGTTAGCATCTGTCTGGAGGTCTAGAACTCAGTTTTATAGTGATAACACCTTAAGCTGTTTGTAAATACCGACAGATGTAGATAGATATTCTATACTGTACCTGTTACATTATACTTTATGTTGCTGTAACTGTGTGAACCTGTTATCTCCAACTCTGAATAACAGGTGTCACAGGGTTTTTTCCCTCATAGCGGCTCATAGTTATGGTTTAAATTACATGACATGAATGCAGCATTAGCTTAGACTATTTCCTCCAGCAGATTCCCAGTACAGTATCTTAAACACAAAAACCCTGTGGAAACTCCAACTTTGTCAGGCTCATGGACGAGTCCTTTCCCTGCATCAAGGGGGCTTCACGTGACTGTGCTTTGTTGATCCACTTAACCAGCATGGCTTCAATTACAGGTGCACATTTGATTTCTGAAAAGACCTAAAATGAACTCAGTCAGGAAATTATTGAAACAGTATTTGTCTAGGAATGATTCTGTCACAGGATTTCTTGATCCATATAAGTGGTTGATCACTATAACTGTGATCACTATAGGTGACCACTGTATGCAAAAGGACTGATTTCCGAAAGTAGACCCAGATCAGAAAAACAGAATGTTTGGCTATTACACCAGAACACCGAAATAACCATTGTGGTTTGAGATGCGTGAATCTCAAAAGAGCATTAGACAGGCAGAAACAGCAACATAACAATGCATTCATGATATAATCAACTTGATAAATTACTGTTTTCTGTAACCAGAGAAATGTTCATGTCATGTTTTATGGGGATGGAAGTCATAAAAATAAAAGACGTATAACTGATCAATGTGTAATTGTACAATGAAAATGCTACAGCATGAATCAAAAACAGACGTGAAGTACTATTTAAATTATACATTTGGCCTCTGATAAACACTGTCAAATACAACACATATTTATTATTCATCACCAAGCTACCATTTATCATTCGATATTTGCACTGAATAATAAATGCAACCTTTGCATTGAGCCTAAATGTAGTATAAAACTACATCTCTGTATTTTTTTTTAATGAAATACATTTTTTCCCTTTTTTCCTCCCTAGTAGTTGTCACTGCTATTGCTTAATTGTTTCATAGTTCTGGAGCTTTAGAGTAATGTTTTAGGTAGTGGCTGAACCACCAGTTTTCAGTTTTGTCGCAAGAACTATTAACCTTTTAACATCCTAACCCTAATTGTATATAATTGCCATGATTTTAATACTCTTATTTGCTAATAAAATCATGGCTGTGGGTTTTTGGCTCTGTGTAATCATCTGACCGCAGACCATTGAGTTTCTTAGCACAATATATAATGCAACATAGCCGCATGCAAATGAAGCAAAAGTTTTATTGCTAATTGCTAACTGTGTTTATGTTGATTGTGGCCTCTCTCACTGAACTGATAAGACCTATCTTCTATTAGAAAAATAATAAGGTTTGTGAGTTGAGAGCAGGCAAAGGAAAGGGAAAGAAGATAGATTGCCAGCTGTCTTATGAATACAAAGCCAGCACCAACTCTAAATGACATGTGGATATAAGTCTAGGGAGAGTTTATCAGCAGCTTATGTCATGCATGGATGGTAATATGAAAACAGCACAATTTCAAAAATGTCAATGGACAGAGGACAGAGCGAATACAACAGACTATTAGCTTTCATTTAAATGAAAAGGTCTGAAATTGCATTCTTGCAGACTTAAAAGCTTTATGTAACATCTCATAAAGATGGATCATTTGGCACAAATCATTTTCCATAAGGCAGATTATCTGTAATTTGCTTTAGTTTTTTCTGATATGGTTAAAAGTATAACCCACCCTAAATCTAGCTGCTGTTTAGATATGGTATCTACTGTAATAGGTAATGATCGGTCGTTATGCTTGTACTTACTTCACCACAGAAAACTGCAGCCATTAGCTAACATCTGAATTGCACTTTTGTTTCTGCAGAGAGTCCTTAATGCCCCTCAAATTCACATCATGTAAAACTCAACAACATACAAAAATATGGCTAAATATGTACTATTAAGAGGTCATGCTCATGTACAATAGCAACAGGTTTATAAAATACAGCTATAAAGAAATTAGTCAAAAAGTTCCTGCCTTTTATTCTGCACACAAAACTGTCCTTGTAAATGATCAGGAATAGCAAAAGAGGTTTTCTCTGCAAGGAGTTGTAAATGTGTGGTGCAGTAAACAGTACAGATGGAGCACAGCTGCTGGTAATGGTATCAATGCATGAAGGCCACTTTATGCCCCACATTCTATTTAAGTCACATATACACAGCTTGGAAAAAACCAAAAAAGTCCCACACACAATATGTTGTTGGAACACCTTTAGTTTTGATTACAGGACACTTTCGGCATGGGATTGTTTTGATAAAGTCATGCAATGTCACAATAAATGTCAAAACATTTATTTCTGTCCAGAGTTGCATACATTTTTTGCCAAGATCTTGTATTGATGATGGAAAGTCGGACCACTGCGTAAAGTCTTCTCCAGCACATTCCAAAGATTCTCAGTGGGGTTCAGGTCTGAACTCTGTGGTGGCCAAACTATGTGTGAAAATTATGTCTCAAGCTCCCTGAACCACTCTGTCACAATTTGAGCCTGATGAATCCTGGCTTTGTCATCTTGGAATATGCCCATTCCATCAGGGAAGAAAAAATCCATGGATGTAAAAACCTTGTCCTTCAGTATATTCAGGTAGTCAGCTGACCTCATTTTATGGACACATGTTGCTGAACCCAGACCCGAAACAACCACAGATCATAACACTGCCCCCACAGTCTTGTACATGTATATGTTCTTATAACCTGGTTCTGTGGTAACAACTACTGAACCAAATAAAGTTAAACGAGGTAAAATGCCAATTAAATGAAGTATGTACAGTACAGAAATAAAGACAGTGGTGTAAGGGTTGCATGAGTGAACCGTGTGTGTGTAAGGTGTAATACATACAACCCCAAATAAGAAAGAGTTATAATGGTATGGAAAATGGAAATAAAAAAATAAGGCAGCGAAAGATGAATGATGGTTCTTGATGCAGTGTCATGTGAGGGATCAGAGATCACTTTTCAATAATTTTCTCACACATTTATTGTCAAACTGTGGATCCTCAGCCCATCGTTGCTCCTAAAGGACTAGATCTTACCTGGATGCCTCTTTTGGACCAAATCATGATTTCAATCACCTGTTCACATCACCTGTTTCACATGACATTGTTATTTCATTATTTTAACTCGTTATTAATCCTAAATTTTCCACTGTTTTTCTTGAATGTGTTTCATCCTGAATGTGATGAATGGATGTAATTTGCAAATGAAATAAAGTTGACCAGACAAAACATGAAATATGTTGTGTTCATACTGTCTACAATGAAAAAATACAAGCCAAAGGACATTTTAATATCACTGCTTTCTTTTTTTTAATTTGCATTGCAGAGAAATGTGCCAACTATTTCTTTCTTCTTAACATAAACCAAACCAGGATATGGGAGAAGAAAGAATGGTTTGGTCTCAGACAGGACTTCAGAGAACTAGGAACCGCCAGGTGCCACAGGTGTTCCAGCTCACCTAATCAACTACCTGCAGAAGAGACTCTGGGTCTTCCTCAAAGTCAAGGTAGGATCCTTCAAGGCAACATTTACATAATGCTACGTTGAATTTCACCAAAGGATCCTACCGAGGACAGAGTCCGTCCTTTGGAGAACTTTCTAGGATTCTTCTGTGGATCCTCTGTGCTGTTTAATCACACAATCCTATGATTCTAAATGAAAAAGAGATGACTGTTTTGCCAGTGCATTTAAATATCAATATTCTGTCGTATGAAGCAAGGCAAGCTGATTTACGGTATGTAGTGCATTTCATACACAAAGGCAATTCAATGTACAGTACATAAATAAATGGAACACTGGAACAAAAACAAAGTGCTTAAACAGTGAAAGAAATATAAGAAGAGAAAGTACAGAGTACATGAAAACAAAATAAAAGACAATCATATAATTAAATAACTGTTAAATGTATTAAAAGATAATACAGTAGATTTACAGTGAAATAAGAATGAGGTGTAAGTTCAATGACAGGTACACACATAGAGAAGTATTTTTAAATGGATTCTACATTTGGGGCAAATCTAAGTTAAGTTTGTTCCATGTTGCAGCAGAAGTGACAAATTCTACTTCACCTTTATTTTTTTCCTTGTAAATGTATTTATTAGCATTCCACTAAATACTACTGTCAGTGTAAATGTGTGATAATGAGCTAGATAGCCACTTCAGATAGTGAGGTACTGGCTGAATAGTTGTAGCTGCTTGTTGTTACCACCCTCATCTATTAATAACCGTGTCAAATATATGAGTTACTGAATCACAGAACTGGGGGCGGGGCCTTTTCAATGACACAACCTGCATTCACTAGACTGCTTCATTCATGGATGTATTGATCGATAGGAAAGATTCTGACTGGCCTATGAAGGACCTGAGTACCAACGGATGATCCTTGACTTTGAGAAACAGCTACAGGTTGGTAAAACATCATCCTCAAGAGGATCCCAGGGGTCATCACTATTGTACATGAAAGGTTGTGACTGGATGGAAATTTCCAAGGGCAAAAATTCTAGTGTAAGTGAATGCAGCAAGAGATGATGCTCCCATGCTCTACCCCTCCCCCAAAAGGAGCTGTTCGCATTCAAGAGCAGTCAGCAAATGGTAAAGGAATGAGGTAACACTTACTGTTCATATATGAATAAATTAGAATAATGAGAAAAGTGCAATAGATTGTATCCCCATGAAACAGAACAAACAGCCTTGCCTCAGTGCGGGACCAGGAGCCATGTGAGGACACAGGGTTGGTAACAGACCATTTTGACCCAGCTGCCGCTAGCTGTCCCTGCAGCTTCTTCTGGTCCTGGTCTCACACTGACTGCTGATGACTTTTTCTCCTGCCATGTGTGTGTAGGTTGGCAATACAGAACAGCTGTAGATGGATAGAGGTACGGTTGTTTTGTTGAAGTTTGTTTTGTAAAAAACAGTTCGCTAGCTTATTACACCATCCAACACTGGGTTCCTTCCCACTTCAAAACTCATTCTGGTACCAATGCACGAGGGCAAAGGTTAAATTGCATTGAGTTGGAGTTTCAGTCACCCATTATGATGGCTAAGGATTGTGCATTGTGGTCAGCTGATGGCTAATCTATTTTATTTGGCAGATAGAAGTAAATAATAAGTCAGAATAGCTGTAGTATGTCAACATTTCCGATTCTTACACCGTAGATGTCTGATCACTGGCATGTGGAAGCAGAGACCTTCCAGCAGAATGTGCATTTAAGTGTGCCTTCAATAGCCTTGCAGTACTTTTGAAATCAATGCCTTTTTGTGTGTAATAAGGCCAAATAAAAAGCCTTTGCATATCCACATTTTGAACAGTGTTGATTCAATTTGCTCATTCCTAGACAACAGACAAGGCAAGTGGTCCAGACAGAGGCACGCCCATGTTAACGAACTTCTTACAGTCTTACAAAGGCTGTAGAGTCAAGGCAGAGGCAGAGACCAGATTCAAGTGTGTCAGACCCTCTCGTAATCATCTGACCCAAAGAAATAAACAGAAATCAAAATACTTTTCTATACAGAACACGTTGATTGTCTTTGCAAGCACCGCAATTACTATCAGCTGTTTCTTTCTGATGTGCCCCAGGGGAGCACTACAGTCGCTTGCACACTGTTTGCTGCAGTCTGGTCACTTCATGCCCATTCTGAAGGAGTCAGGAAACAAGCACAAATCAACACCTTGACTGATGACTCTCAACGGGAGGGGACATCGTGGCCTGATGAGACTCCCAGGAAGGCCCGTTCATTTACCAGGCCATCGCTGAGATCTTGTACCCACCAGCGCTTGCTCAACATTATTTTTTACTAGCAAGATAAGGATCCTTTTCTTATCCATTCCCTTTTTTGTTGTGCACTTTTTCTGTCTGTCCATTCTGCAACAAATGGTTTGTTGATTGCAGACTTGAAAGGTATGACAGTAAGGTTTTGAGAACAAAAGTTTTTTAACACTTGAACCACAAGCAAGCTGGTTTTCAATTGTGCATTTCCATGTTTTAATTAAATATTGAAGCCCCTCAGTTTTTGGCCTTTCAAAAAAATTGTGCTGCGTCTCACTCCTTGTTGTTAAATATAGTCAAGATAAAACCAGTTTAAAAATATGGGCATAATTCTTGGTAACAGCATTTGTTAGTGTGAAATATGCAAATATTTTCTATTACCCGTTTTCACTGACACTTTAGACTGATTCGTACTGACGGTCATGCAAAGCAACTAGTTTTCTTATAAAACCAGATGAGCAAGACACAGGTGATCATTAAACTCACGCATGAGACATTACTTCATGGAGAGAATTACTTAATGACAGAGGGCGTTTTTGTAGACTAGAAATGGTGCATGGGCAGATTTTTCCTATTGGCGATTTTAGGTATATAGCAACCCTATAGCAGTTCTAGTGTTAATTCATATAGCCCGCTTGGAGTATGTGTTTTTGCGAGAGCTTGGCAAATTGGTGTCCTGTTGATCTTTTTTGCCTGATAATATATGTGGGTACTACAGGACCTGGGGTGGAGCAGAGGATTGACCTTCTAACAGACTTACTTCACATGTGCAGAGGTTGTCCAGCATTGCTGCCCAACCTATCAATCATGATCAGCCAGTCAACTGCACAGTGTTTCCCGGGCGATCACAAAATTATTAATGGATAATTAATATTATACCTCATATCACCTCTGACTTCAGCAGCAGCCCCACCATGTAAACCATGACTTACACAGTTTTGTTGTTCTTAAGTCACACCTTTGTTCAGCTCTTCAAGTCTTTACATTTTTATTTCCAATTTACAGCTTTCCTGCAGGGTTCAAGAGAAGCATGGAGCAAACAGTGCTAAGGTAACAGTTAATCACACTTACAATGGAGATAATGCACTTTTTGTGCCTCTGCACTGCATAATAAACCAAAATACATGCATTTTGAAGAATAAGAAAGAGAATGAGACTGCATGGAAAATGCTAATTAAAAAATAAAGCAGTGATATTAAAATGTACTTTGACTTGTATTTCATTGTAGACAGGAATAGAAACATTCAAGAAAAAGTTGGGACAACAAAGCATTTACCACTTTAGTGTTTCTTTTTATAACACAACACTTTGAACCCACACTCTCTTCTTCCTCATCCAGGTCTTTGTAATGTGGCTCAATGTGGTTTTCCATTGCCTTGTTGAAATATTCATGGACATCCCTGGAAAAGTTGTCATCTTGAAGCAGCATGTGTTGATCCAAAATCTCAATGTACTTTTCATCATTAATGGAGCATCACAGAAGTGACAATGACCTTTGACCTTTGCGCTGACACAACCCCAGACCATGACAGACCCTGGCTTCTGGACTTGTTGCTGGTAACAGTCTGGATGGTAATTTCATCTTATGTCTTTGCCACAATAATCCTGACCCCATGTGGTTCTATCAGCTCTAGATGAATGACGGTTCTTAATCCTGGTCCGTGATGTTCTATCAGGTCTAGATGAATGACATTTCTTAATCCCGGCCCATGCGGTTCTATCATATCTCGATGAATGACGCTTCTTAATCCTTGTCCGCGATGTTCTATCAGCTCTAGATGAATGACGCTTCTCAAACCTGACCTGTGCAGTTCTATCCGCTCTAGATGAATGACAGTTCTCAATCCTGACCTGTGTGGTTCTATCAGGTCTAATTGAATGACGGTTCTTAATCTTGGTCCCTGCGGTTCTATCACGTCTAGATGAATAATGGTTCCTAATCCTGATCTATGTGGTTCTATCAGGTCTAGATGAATAATGGTTCCTAATCCTGATCTATGTGGTTCTATCAGGTCTAGATGAAAGATGTTTCTTAATCCTGGCCCGTGTGGTTCTATCAGGTCCAGTTGAATGACAGTTCTTAATCCTGACCCATGTGGTTCTATCAGGTCTAGATGAATGACGGTTCCTTGATGTGGTGTCGTCTGAGGGATCAGAGATCACGTTGTTCATCTTAGACTTAAACCCTTGTCTGTTACACTGAAATACATCCAGATTCCTTGAATCTTTTCAATCCATTCTGAATCGTAGAGGATGAAATATCCAAATCTCTTCCTACTTTTTGTTTGAGGAACATTGTTTTTAAACATTTCAATAATTTTCTCACCCCTTTTTTTGACAAACCAGTGATCCTCGGTCCATATTTGCTGCTAAAGGAGTAGACCTTCTCTTTTCTTTTTTAGTTGTTGAGACATTTCACCAAAAATATCTCTAGAGCAGGGTTCGGTGAGTAAATTTGGCCTGGGGTCAATTTTCAAGTATTTATCAAGTAATTGAATCGCAGCCAAAACATCATTGCTTTAGTACATGACCTGCTCACTGTCTGACCAAATGCAGATTTCTCCTCCCTGGTGAAAAAACAAATTCCTCGTTAGATGAGGGTGCGTTTGAGCTGGAGCTTTGATTTTCAAACAGCCTCCCTGGTCAGCAATCCAGTCTGAGTGACTTGTGTGTGGCCTGCTCAGAGGAGTACAGTTTGATCAAGAAACTCACATTTTATGTGCTGACAATGTTGCCTTCCACCTATACATGTTAGTCAACCTTCTCATTTATGAATGCCATAAAGACGTATGAGAGGAATCAGCCGATGCGCAAAAACCTTGAGAACTGCTTGTGACTTTAAGTGACTTCCACATCACCAGACATCCAGGAAATCGTCACTGAAGGGA
>JAPQRN010001612.1:0-11710 GCA_037367275.1 Coranthus polyacanthus | reverse complement strand
TGTACCTTGTACGACTGTAAAGACCTTTGAGGTGAACCTTGATTTATGATATTGGGCTATATAAATAAAACTGAACTAAAAATTGAATAGGTCTTAAGCTGTCGATTGAGGAGCTCATAGATGCAAGAGGTATTCTGACAAAAACCTGTCTCTGGTTTTAGCTTCTACCCCCTCACTGAAGCTGTGGTCTGGACCATATGACACTGTTTCAAAGTCTTCCACAGTGATTTATGCTTGTTTCTTGTTTTATTTCAGTGACAGGCGCTTGCTAAATCTGTTTTCATTGTCCTTAGTTGGTGATATAGTCTGAGCTGATCGCTTGAAAATGCTGTCTGTCTTAAAGATCTGATTTGAGAAACACATCTGATATGTTTACAGTCTGAACGAAGCCTAAAAGTCCACTATGAACACGAAGAATGAATACAGCAAGGAACATCTCTGATTGACTGTTGTTTTAAGACTGACCTGTCCATTAAATTGACAAATGAGATTATGTGACAACTCAAAAAAAAAGATATGACCAAAAGTATTGAGACGTACACTTGAACAAAGCATGAGTAAGCCCATATGCTGCTAAAATAGTCAGTGACTGATGCAGTGTTGGATGAGGTTGAGGTTCAGTGACAGAAGTTTAGTAGATTAAGGAAAAAGTGATGCAGAAGCTGAGGGGTTTAATAAAACAAAAGATGCAACAGCACTGACAACCAGTGATGTTCACACACCTTCCTGTCACTTCAATCCAATGTGATTCAACTTGTGTCAATTTATTACAAAGTAATGAATAATACTTCCAAACAATAATTTAAAATGATTATGGCAGCACAGAGGAGAAGCCAATAAACAGCTGCAATAACTGATGAACTGACGAGTACTGTAGAAATGTCAAAATCAACCGCCACCACACTGTCAGTGTTTGTTTCATTAAAAATAAATAAACCCTGTTGTGGGTGTGGAATGATTGTTTTGACTCATGTGCAGAGGAAAAAAGTGGGTCGCTTTGCATAATTTGAGCAAAAGTCCTCCTCAAATCAGCCCCCTCTCGCTTACATAAGTGAAGAAGTGACAAGTTGGTAATAATGTTGTGAAATGAGCAGTGGCGGCGGGTTGATTGGCATGCCGATGCTTTAGCGGCTCCGTCTCTTACTCTTGGCGCTCTGCAGGCTGCGGTTGTATCCCACGGGGCTGAAGAACTCAAAGATGAAGACGGTGACAGCCACCACCGACAGGCACATCACAAACATCATCACCCACACCGCCGGGCTGTAGGGCTCTGTAACACACACAAGCACACAACAGCAGATGAAGTTGGAGAAGTTGGCCTGGCATGTGCGACAACAACACTTCATCCAATGCAGAAGTGTCTGTCAGGACCAGACAATGGACGAGAAGCTGCGTCTTTGAGCTAACGTGAACTAATCGAGGCATGTTTCAAATGAAACTGGATTCTGTTACACTGCTGAGATCACATTTCCAGAAAAAACAATCTGCTGAATTAGTAAAACCTATCCCTGTTGTGTACGCTAATGCTGACATTTTGAAAAACATTGAAAGTGTTTGAGCATTTCGAGATAATCTCTTATTTTAACACAGAATGCAGAATCTCTGCAGTCATGTTATGAGATAATAATATTAATACTTGAAAATAATTTCAGTTTAGTTTGGATTTTTCCACAAAAAAAAGTTCAGTGACCTTGTGAAAGAGAATCATTATCATTGAAAACATTTGAATCTCTAAATATGCAAATACTGCTCATTTCAGCATTTGATCTGCTTCTGTAAAAGGACACTTTCAATCTGTGAGGATTCTGTTTCCACATCACACTTGCAAAGGTTGAACACCAGATAATAACTGGCTCCAAAATTTTTGTGATGATGCAAATCCCGCTGATGTATCTGCCATTAAATTCAGATTTTTGTTGAGCACTGAAAAATATTGTCCCTTCTCTTTCTTCACAGTGAAAGTTGAAGATTATAGTGAACAAACACAGAGAAACACTCGTTTCTGAGCACGTTATCTGTTCAGTCGGAGTTTTATTTCCCATTGAAATGACTTTTAAATTAGACTTCTTTTAAAGAGACAGAAGGAGAGAGGTATCAGTCTCTCAGGTTGTGCAGAGATGCATGTGGAGTTGAAGTCAAACAAAAACATCTGTTCAATTTGTGGACTTTGTTGGAACCAGGTCCGTCAGACCATAAACACCAAAGTCATTTCAGCAAATCAACAGTGTGGTGAAAATAGTGGAACGCAGCATAAATAGCTGTTGCTCCTGTTGATTATTACAAATCCTCTGATTATTAAATGTAGATAAATAATGCTTTTGATGCATTCCTGGACTTCTTCTGCCTTTATTTCTCACATATGGGGATGGTCTCTACCGGGATGACGATGCCTTCGTCCACAGGACATGAGGGCTCACTGAATGGTTCAGAAACTGTGGCCTTAACGTCACCACATGAGGGAATATTCTTTGGAAAAGACTGGAAAGGAATCAAAGCCAAGGAGAAGTGAAGCTGCTCTAGAGGCACATGGTACGACATCTTACTGTAACACTTTCCTTTAAATTGTCACCAGTCTGAACATGACGAAGCAAATCTCGACTTTGTAAACAGTGGAGGGGAAAACGTGGTCTCCCCTCGTTTGGAAACAGGTGTGGGTGTAACTTGTAGCTGAGGCAATGAGCACATACTTTGGAGATTTGCCAAATTAGTCAGGGATTTGCTGCTGATGCTGAGAAAAGGAGCAGTTACAGCGTTAATCAAACAGCACTGGAGAAACAGGCTAAGCCGATGGGTCGACTCATCAGCGGCATAATCCTGTGTAATATCCAGGGAGAAATCGCACTAGACTGTGTCTACAAATACACAAGAGCAACAAGCTCCGTTCACAGTGAAAGCCTTTAGCTGGTGTTCACCTGTGGAGCGTCATGCAGTGACTGAGTAGCAACAGGAACTAAACTATGTCGCGAAATGTGTCATTTAGAAAGTCACTTAAGAACTTTATGTAGTCTTTACTTATCTTCATAACATTAAGGTCACATATCCACCATTAAAGGCAAAGCATGTAACATTTTCCTAAAAAAAACAGGATCCAGATTTAATAATAATCATCACTTCTGACCTTCTGTCAGTCTGAACTGTCCTGTTCACAAACACAGGTGAGAAATGTTACATACTTTGCCTTTAACTAACTGCTTTTTAGTAGAATATTGGCTCTTTATTCATCATTATAAAACAACTCCCTGACTGACTATTGAGTAGTGATGTGAGGTTACTGAAGGAAGACTGTTAGCAGTGGTTGAAAAACATCGTCATTCAGAGTAAGGCATTACTAACGGAGAGTCAACTAATATGTATGTTAATAAACCACTAGTTAATGGTATATGTTTACCTTAATTTAAAGCATTACCCTTATGTTTAATAAGGCGGATGTGTTTCTAATTGAACATTATGGTTCAACTGTCGTCTGATTTAATCCAATCCGGTACATCTCAGTGGTTAATTCAAACCTCGGCAGTGGAAGTGTGTAAATAATTACCTGCTGCACTGCAGACACTGAAGGTTGCATTTGATTTATTTGCTTTTACAGAGAGAGCGGAGGGTGAGGGGTGTAAAGCAGCAGTGTGTTGTTTTCAAAGTGCTGTCAGCCTTGAGTTAAAACGTGAGCAGCTTTACTGTTTTATTTCACATTCATGTGCTTTCTGTTCAGTTCCCAGCAGCTATAGATCTGTTGTGTATGACAACCTATCTATTTTTATCACCGCATTTAAAAGAGGAAAGTCAAGAGCAGACACATGCTCTGTGTCCCTGAAGCTCTTTTTAAAATTGACACCTGGGAGCTGCCAGGTACAAGCGCAGATCCACTGGAGCTGAAGGGGTTAACGTTGAGGTTAATGAGCTAAATGTGCCCTTCCTCAAAGGCACTGAAGCCGCCGTTGATCAGCGAGGTGACAACATTACTTATTCACTTTGTTCTGCAACATGTTTCCAGTAGGTTCGTGAGGGATTCGAACCGGTGACCTGAGCACTGAGACCAGAACTAACCCAGAAAAGTCGACTCGTGTTCCTAAGTCCTGCAGGTGGAAGTTAATTTCTCCAGTGAGACCCGGGACAAGGGCACAATGAAATGTCACTGGCTACAGTTGCATTAACATAATAATGCAATAATGGTGTGTAATGTGAGAGTGAGGCATTACCATAAGTAAGACATTTACATCAGTGGCATTTATATTCAACTTCCCATATGGAACATAACTACTGCAATATTCCTGTGCAATCTCCCTCCTTCTGCTGCTGCTGCTTGTAGCTTATTTATGCAAATAATATGTGCATATATCATGCATGCATCATATAAGCCAATACAAACACATGAGAGAAGTGCATATAGTTGGACAATCTAGTATGTTTAGGTTTTATTGCTTTATGAGGCACTTATGAAAAAAAGTATTGCATTTTTCCCAGTGAGGAAACGAACAAATGCAACATGTCTCTGTCCACAAAACTCACCGTGGACAAGGTGTACGTCAAGGGGAAGCGAGTCATTATGAGGGTCGACTTTAACGTCCCTGTGAAGGACAATCAGATAACAAACAACCAGAGGACACCTCTGGACACCTTCATCATCATACATTATGTATGGTTGTATATGATCCATCATGAAGAACTGATTCAATGCTTGTTTATTATTTTAACTTTAAGGCCTCATTGTCAATATAAGTGAGTAAATCACAGTAAAATAAACTGATGGTAAAAAATCTAAAAAGTTAATCAAGAACAATTTGAGCAATTAAAACATAAATGAATTAGATCAAACCAGAACAGAATATGATAAGACTGTGTCCTAAAGATAAAACTGAAGCAGGTTTAAGATCTTTCTGTCTGTAAAACAGTGTGAACAGAATCATGATCAGAGTCTTAAACCGAGAGCCTGAGTCTGATTCCAGGTTGCACTGACCCAGGTTTGACCCCTGACCTCTGACCTTTGACCTCTGCCCCTCCCATCACCAAAGCTGCCTCTACTGCTACTTAAAGTAGTCATTTATCTTTCTCTTTTATCTCCTTTTTGTTCATCTAGGAAGGCCAATAAAGGAAGTATTGCATTTGTAGAAAAGTGCATTTCAGTACTTTTCACATCGCAAACAAGGTCTCGTGCCAATTACGACCATTTCTACTTATGAAACAGAGGAAATTAGAAATAAAGGCCCAGACACTATTTGAGGAAATATTGTATAAATTTCAGCCTGTGGATGTAACTGTGATCTGTTTTCACTATGGCCTTTTTTTTTAAAAATATATTTTAGCTTTAAATGCATTTAGTGTGTACTTTAAATGGTTTGTACTGCATTTAATTTCAGTTTTATTTATTGCGTTTTTTTACTGCTTTTAATTCTGGTATTATGTTGTATATTGGCTCTTGTAAAGCACTTTGCAACCATGAAAAGTGTTATATAAATAAATTCTTCTTCCTTATGATCACAGCATAATAAAAATGTGCCGTTTCAGTTAGTGCTTTATATTTCTTATTACAACCTTGAGCATTAAATAATAGCTGAGGAAACGGGTGCACACATTAAGTGCAGCATTAAGAAATTCAAGTACCAAAACGCTGTCAACTTACAACAACTTGATAACCGTGTTAGTCGCTTATCATACGATAAAGTGCTCATTTCACTCATTCAAAAGGCTGTTAATTCCAAACAAATCTGAACCCTTCCCTCCTGAACAAGATGTATAAGTGACTCCAAAATGACTGCAGTTTAAACTCTGAATTCCTCTTTCACAAAACACTCATTCTCTTCCCTCGACACGTCCATCTCAACTGGACGGGTTCATGTGATCTGCTCAGCTGTCGTATCACGGTCCAAACACATGAACAACCCTGTGGTTTGTCGACTCCACTCGGCTCTAATAGTGAGAATAATATTAATAGTCACACAGGGCACAGTGTGGGAGCAGCCGTCCGCCGCCTTTTATTGTTCGGCTTCGATTCATGTTGAATCACTTTCCTGTGAGATCAGAGGTCCTCCTGAATAGTCTCATCTTCTTGTTTTATCCTCATTTTACCAGTTCAGTGTAATAAAAACACATGTGTGTTTATAGGCTGACAAGAGGCAGTGGGTCTGGATGATGCCATGAGGGAATGAATAAAAAAAGAAGTAGAATCATAACAATAACAAGGGCGGCACGGTGGTGCAGTGGTTAGCACTGTCGCCTGGGTTGGAACCCAACACCGGCCGGCTGGGGCCTCTCTGTGTGGAGTTTGCATGTTCTCTTCGTGTCTGCGTGGGTTCTCTCCGGGTTCTCCGGCTTCCTCCCACAGTCCAAAAACATGCACCTTAACCATAACAGGTTAAACAGGTTAATGTGTATATATACTGCGTTTTCAGTTTCTAATATTTGTTGTGACATGTCAAGAGTGTGAACATTCAAATAAAGACATTTGAGTCATTTAAGGAGAATAAGACTCAACAACAGTTAAACAGGTATAAAGTAGTTCCACCAGCTGTGACGCATCTAACACTAGAAGAAGAAGGTTTTTGTTTTGTCCATCTTTAGCCTCACATAGCTGAGGTCAGTGCTGGAGATGGGTCTGGAATAATCCACTATCATTCTGGAATGGGGGGGGGGACCCTCTGGGTTGTTTGATTGGTTTGTATTTCTTTATGCACAGTAAAAGTGTTTTTGCAGATGATGTCGGGGGAAGTTAATTTGCATGTGAAGAAGTGAGTTATGGTATTAAATAACTGTAAAAGGATAGCACATAGCTGTAGCTCGGAGGATGTTATTGGTCTTTAACGTAACAAGAGGGACTGAACAGTGACTGAAATGCTGGGATTATTCCAACAGAGTACATCCTCTCAGCCAGACTGGTCCAACTTTACTGGTGGCATTTAATTCATTCAACAGAAGATGACGACCAGCAGCTCAAAACATCAGTTTATGATTTGGTCGATGGTTCGGTGCATCCCAGCTCCGTTCATCATCGTAAATGCTTGTTTGAACAACTCACTGTTTGGAATCTTTCGACCATCGAGGTGTTCAAATCTTTTAAGATAACTGACCAAGAAGTAGAATCAGCCACAGAACAGTTGTGCTTTTCTACCTCCATGTTTGTGTCTGTTCTGGAAACTCATCACATCACCTAATGTTTCATCCATGATCAGAACATGAACAGGTTCATTCCAACCATAGAGAAACGACCACATTAAATGTTTACATTGTGATTAGATGCTAATGTTTTCCTATTGAACAGTTTATCAAAGGTTTACACAAACCCTTTCGACCTGATGGAAAATTCTTTGTGATCATCAGTCTCTTCAGATTGAGGTGGTTACATGAGGCTTTTATTCCAGTTCCATCAGTGGAATATTAACGTCAGAGTAAATGCAGCTGGTGACTCAGATATTCACAGCCTCACACCCTGTTATTTATTTGAATGAGACTGAATGGGGTAAAACTAGGGCTGGTCCACTTTAAGGTCACTGGTTGTGCCACATTGTTCTCAATGTGGTTATTACAATATCACACCGTTTTAGAGAAATAAGTAGAGAAGGTAGAGGGCAATGATAAAAAAAAGAACAAGAAAAAGAAGAACCACATCATGTGAAGAAAAAGCACCATGGTTTGATGCACTAGAGTTTGTTTTGGGCAGAACCTGGTGTTTCTAAAGGCTCTTGGAGTCTACAACACAATGAAAATCAAAGAAAACACAGATTACGAAGCCTCTAAAGTTCAGCTTTTCAAAACTTTCATCTTGCAAAACATTGTATTCTTGTGCTGAAAAAACATTCAAAACAGAAACTGACTCCTGCACTAATGCACTTAAACAGTTGGGAGCAGCAGACGTTGTACCTGCCGGTTTTTGTAAGAGGCCGTACATTTCGAAGATGAACACCGTCGTCTTCACTGCAGTTAAACCTGAATCTTAAGAACCTCTTGCTGTAGTCGGTAGTTTGTCCTTTTGGCTTTTATCTCTGAATTGCCAATATGACTGACCATCCTTTCCAATAAACAAACTCTACTTTTATTTCTCTTCACTTGTCCAATTCTCAGCCCCTCTTTGTTGGGTCTCTTGGCAGTTTAAGTGTTTGTTCACATCCAGGTTTAGACACAGAGTTCTGCACACGGACTCGACTGGTGGATTTCAAAGAGGCTTCTGTCACGTATTCTCTCATTCACTGGTTGTAAATGACTGAAGAGTGAGAGAACAGAATGAGCGCAGGGTTTGATGTGTTGAGACAAGTTTTTGAAGGTCTTGGTCTTGTCTTGGACTTGGACAAAGAGGACCAAACCACAGCTGATTTATTGATTTTATTAAACAAATCTCTAAAATCACCTCAGCCCTCAAAGCATATCAATCTGTAATATTTGAAACCATGGTTCCCATAATGCCCCTGTAGCGTATCTACTCTGGTATTGGACTTGTCTCGGTCTCAGTACATTCTGGTTTTAGTCGTGACGTGGTCTCGGTTTTGGTGGTCTCGACTACAACACTAATTTTTACTAATCTTTGAATTGTTTTAGACTGAATTTTTAATTTCAGGTGTTATTTATTTGATCACATCCTCAGTGGGTCGTCAACCTCTTATATGTTTACTATGTTAATGTTTGTTTCATTTTCTTCAACATCATCACTATGTGAAAGTGAAACTCTGACTGTATTTTATTCAAGATGTATGTAAACTCTAGACCTCCAGTGTAAACAGATCCAGCAGCATACAGACACATCTTCCACACACTGAAGGTCATAGAAGAATAAACACCACCTCCAGGCTCAGATACATATCATCCAAGGTTGACGCAAACACAAGACTCTGCTCTGAAAGTAAAACACATTGCAGCACAAGGCTGGACAAGAGGAACAGCATCGAGTACAATATCAGTTCTGTTTACTTTTGCTCATGTTTTTCATCTTCTGGAGGCTGAACGAGTGTCTTTGAATTCATTCAGTCATGTGGGGTCGTCTTTCTCCGTCTCTCTGTTCTACTGTTTGAACAGATAAAGGTGGGTTTTTCAAATGTTGGGAAAAACAGACTCGTGGAAGTCTTGGTTCATACATATGATCTGAAGTTATCTTCCAATATTTCAAAGCTAGGACTAGCTAGGAATTTTAAATAAAAGACAAGACATGTCTTATCTGGTGATGAAAAAAAAAGAGAGAAATCAAGACTTAAATTCTTACTGTGTGAACATTACACAATGGGCAGGAACTTTACTGAGACATTCTACCACCGACTTATTGTTGTTTGTGTTGAAATGCTTTGACTCGTAACGGTAGAAGAACACAATAACCCATGCGTTGAACTGTACCTCTACTGCCAACAGCTCCCATCAGTTTGTCTTCTAAGTCTCCTGTTAACTTTAGTCTTTTATTCTTTTAAGACCAAGTAAAGGAAAAAGTTGAGCTGGTGAAGCTGTTCTGAAAGTGAAAAGGATTCACAGTGGTTAAAATAAATAACACTGCCATCACTGTGTCTTGAAACCAACCTTCCAGTTGGAAACACTGACACTTTTCACTTGTCTGTCTCCCTTTTGTCTCCCTCTGAGCCCCCCCCTCCATAACCAGCTCTAGTTAAACTGCCACAAGATTTTCCAAGGCACCGCAGTCACAGCCAATTGTCCTTCCTCCTCGCTTGTTTCAGTTTTTCCTTCTCACTTGATTGTTTCTTTCACCTCTGACCATCTTCACATATTTCTGTCGGCTCTAAGCTCCCTCTGGCCTTGCTTTCTTTCTGATCATTGCCAACAGTTGGTCCACTCACACACACGCAGCAGCGTTCACACGCAGCAGCGTTCACACGCAGCAGCGCTACAGCATGGAGTTGCGTTCAAGCCTCGTCTCGGCGGTCTTAAGATAAAACGGCCATGGGAGCCCTGTACCTCCGTCCAACCATGACGTGTTTCAGATTGTCTCCTAAATCTCCTCTGACAGATGGATAGATGTACTACTGCTGCTGCTGTGTAAGTATGAAATAGATCCCTTAAGGAGAGATGAGAGATAAGGTCCACGGAAGCACAATGTAACCTGAGTCCGAACTCAGATCAGGACGGCCTCATTGACACTTTTTAATTTGACTTGCAGATGATTCTTTGATTTAATATCTCTGTGTTGTGGTTACATTTGAAGGAAAGCTAATGAACAGCTCTGGAAAGACTATAAAGAATATTTGTTTGCTGTTGTAGCCTGTTCCTTTGAGATATGCAGCTCCTTGTCACTAAGTGACAGATTCTGTAGCAGGAATATTTTCATTAGACATGATGTACAGTATGTACAGGAACCGCAGTTAAGAAGCAGAAGAAGAAGCAGGAGCCGTGTCACTGCATTTGATTAATTACATTTATCTGAAGGATAAAAAAAGATAGACTTTCCAACAGTTTTAGTCATGAGCAATTTCTCCAATCGTAACAAGACATTAGGAAAATAAACTGTTTACTGAAGTAATGACAGAATGTAGACATATGGCACTTTCACTATGGGAACCTTTTCAGAGTTCTTAAAACTGTGTTCACACTGCAGCAACAAGGGGCTGTTTTAGTTCATACAACACTCTTTTAAGGGTCTTTTGTAGCTCCTGCTTCATACTTTGTCAGTGTAGGTCACCACCATGTTTAAATACCTTAAAATGGAGCAAACAGTGACAGGCTTTGAATGAGGAATGAGGATAAACAGTGGAATTTATTCTTTACTTTTAACTTGTGAAGATTAGGCATCGAATACAGCACGAAGCAGCTCAGAAAAGATGAAGAAGCTGAAGCAGGATTATAAAAACTAAAAGGTCACAACAGCCAAAGTGGATCTGATTGAAAGTAGTGCATCGTATCAGACACTATCTTCATCCAAAGTCCGGCATGTACTGGTGATACAGGATTCAGCACCAGGAGCAGTCGAAGCTTCTGCAGATGGTTACAGCTTCATGGACTCTTTATAATATCCATCCATCCATCAATCCATTAACCTCCGCTTATCCGGGGCCAGGTCACGGGGACAGCAGTCTAAGCAGGGAGGTCCAGACTTCCCTTGCCCCAGACACCTCCTCCAGCTCTTCCAGAACCATGGCCTCAGATTTGGAGGTGCTAATCCTCATCCCAGCCGATTCACACTTGGCTGCAAACCGCCCCAGTGCACGTTGAAGGTCCAGGTTCGATGAAGCCATTAGGAACATCATCTGCAAAAAGCAGAGACGAGATCCTGTGGTCCCCAAACAGGTCCTCCTCCGGCCCCTGGCTGCGCCTAGAAATTCTGTCCATAAAAGTTATGAACAGAACTGGTGACAAAGGGCAGCCCTGCCGGAGTCCAATGTGCACCAGGAACAGGTCTGACTTACTGCCGGCAATACGAACCAGACTCCTGCTCCGGTCGTACAGGATGAAATGATAACGGAAATACTTAGTGGCAGCGGTGGAAGAAGAAGCAAGTAGCTCTGTCGCATTAAGTTTAATCAGTCAAAAGCAGCCTGTAAAGCTGGTCACTGCAGTCAAATGGTCCCTGTCAGTGTTTTACTATTAGATCTGATAGTAAAACACTGTTATTGGTGTCTGTCTATGTCTATATGTCTGTCTCTGTGTCTATGTCTATATGTCTGTCTCTGTGTCTATGTCTATATGTCTGTCTCTGAGTCTATGTCTATATGTCTGTTTCTGAGTCTATGTCTATATGTCTGTCTCTGAGTCTATGTCTATATGTCTGTCTCTGTGTCTATGTCTATATGTCTGT
>JAPQRN010001611.1:0-11715 GCA_037367275.1 Coranthus polyacanthus | reverse complement strand
CCCTCACTGTACAGGTCCTTAATTTTACTTAACCCCTTGTCTCTCCAACCCCTAAAACCCATGTCAGCCCTTCCTGGAAAATAAAACAATGTCATCTGCAAAAAGGGCTAGTCGGTGTTCGCTTTCACCAATCCTGACGCCTGAAATATCAGTGGACTGACGGATAGCCATAGCTAAAGGTTCTATAGCAAATAAAAATAATAAAGGGGATAATGGACACCCTTGGCGTGTGGATCTACAAAGGTTGATGGATTCTGATATTTGATTGTTGAAATTTGAATTAGTGGGTCTGTATAGAGTAATTTAATCCAATTAATATATTTTCCCCCAAAACCAAATCTTTTAAGAATTTCCAAAAGGTAATTCCATTCAATTCTATCAAAAGCCTTTTCTGCATCCAATGATTGAAGTGCATGGTCGCTGGCATCTTTTTTGATATATAGTATATTTAATAACCTTCGAGTATTGTGGTATGCTTTCATTACTGATTAAGGAGGGGACGTGTGATTCAATTCCTCTGGCCAAGGCTTTACACAATATTTTGGTGTCACATGACATTAAAGATATGGGGCGATATGAACCCATTTCTGAGGGGGATTTACCAGGTTTTAACAGAACTGATAGAACTGCTGATCTCATTGTGGAAGAATGCCACTTTCATGGGATTCATTAAATACTTCAAGGAGGTGGGGGAGTAGTTTACCTGAAAATGTTTTGTATATTTCTATTGGTAGGCCATCTGGCCCCGGTGCTTTACCACTATTCATATGGTTAAGGGCCTCTGTAAATTCCTCAATTGTTAATTTCCTCTGCCAAAGCTGGGAATTGAAGTTGATCCAAAAAGCTGTCTTGTTTTCCTGTATTATCCGGATATTCTGACTTGTACAAGTTTTTGTAGTAATTTGCAAATGCGTTATTTATTTCAACAGGATCAATAATCTCTTCCCCATTCTCCAGAGTTACTGTGTTAATAGTTCTGTCAGTCTGAATCTTCTTAATCCCCCATGCCAGAAGCTTACCTGCCTTCTCACCCTGATCATAGTAAGATTGCTTCAGCCATAATAAACTGGTAGCTATTTTGTTAGTAGTAAGTTCATTATAATTAGCTTTTAGCAGGAGCAGTTTTTGTTGTTCACTAACATCATCATTATGGTACAATTCCTGTTCCAACAACTTGATTTGTTTCTCAAGGGAGTATAATTGCTTATGATATGTTTTGGTTTTATATTTAATGAAACTTATTATCTCCCCTCTTATGTACGCCTTAAATGCCTCCCATCTCACAGAAGCAGCTGTCTGATTTGTATTTATGTAAAAGTATTGATCTATTTTCTCACCTAAAAATTCTACAAATTCTGGAGACTGAAGCCATTTGGCCTGAAAACGGAATTGTGGTGGAGAAGAAAAAATATTGAATATCTGTATAGTTAGTGACATAGATAGTAAAATATCATCGTACCAACAATGTTCAATTTTTGATAGTAATCCAGCAGAAACTAAAAAGAAGTCCATCCGGGAGTACGTCTTATGTGTACTGGAAAAGCATGAGTATTCTCTTTTCTCTGGGCTGAGGTGTCTCCAAATCTCAGTTAGGTTTAAATCAGTCATAAATTGTTTTAGAATCTTCCTAGTTTGTTGATGACTATTGTCTATACCAGTCGACCAGTCCTTTATTGGATCCAATACACAATTGAAATCACCCCCAACTATGTAATATCCACTATAGGAAGCGAAGGAAGCGGAAGAGAAACAAATGTTGATAAAAGGAAGGATCATCTCCATTAGGAGCATATACCGACACTATATTGACCTGAACCGAAACAATAGCACCACTCAAAATTATAAACCTCCCTGATGGATCTATATATTGATTTTTTAGCTGAAATGCAATTGATTTGTGAATTGCTATCAGCACTCCTCTAGCTTGGGAATTGAAACAGGCTGAAAAAACCTGTCCTGGCCACCTAGTTTTTATCCTTTTTATATCTTCTCTAAGTGTATTTCCTGCAGAAAGATGATCTTTGATCCCATCTGTTTAATTCTGCCCAGTACTTGTTTAAGTTTCACCAATTTATTTAGACCCTTCACATTCCAAGAAGAGATTTTTTATATCTGACCTAACTGGCATAAAAAGTGAATATTTTGATTAGACTTACAGGATAGCTGTGCCAAATTTGTCTTTTTGTATTGAAGGTTACAGTATTTGACATAGAAATAAAAGACAAAGCGCCGAGAGTAGATTCCCACCCACAAAATCCCTGTGCATTTCCCCAAACAACATGCACATATTAAACCCTGTGAACGTCTAACTTTGGTTATGTAAAACGTTTCTCCCACTTTGGAGGTGGTAACGTATGTTTGTGTACACATCCTTGCATGTAGGCTCACTAATGAATGAAAAGAATACAACAACTGTCTCTCATAAACTATGGGAACCTTAGTAAGACAAAGAATATAAAGTATGTAAAATATGTAAAATAAAGTACATATATACATGTACATACATATAATGATGGAGCTTTTATATAAGTCTGATTATGGCCATTGAATTAGAACTCATTAGTCTTTTACTAAACACTATTTTGACTTATTTACTCACTGGTAGTCTTCTCCGTCTTCTCTCTTGACTCCTTTTGAGATCATTGACCTGTGTAGGTACAAGCGGCGGTCACGCGCACACGCTGAGGCCGTGGGGGGAGGGGCTACTGTGAGTGAGGGAAGTTCAAGAGCGGCTCGTCTGGCTGGATGTGCATCTGGGATGAAATGCATAACTGAAGCTACTACAATCTATACTGGCCAGTGGGGTGGCCAGTAAATTTATAGTCAGTATAAATAGAAGGAATTGTATCGTTCAATGTTGGACGGGTCCCCCAGCAAGAATAAATGAATGCAAGAGGGTATTTTGTGACCAATAGTTTTTTTGAATACAGTTGTGAACCAGTGACCAAAAATCCTGTACTTTAGGGTAATGCCACAAAAAATGAGTTAAGGTGCCTTTAACTTTTAAGACTAACGTTGTACATTTTAGAGGGCGCTCAGTACATTCTATTAATAATATTAACTGAATTAACCTAGTGTGAACATCACGGGCCATTCATTCTGATGATCTTACCCCATTCTTTATCTGTAAATGTAGTTTGAAGATCAGATTCCTAAGTGCTAAGGCATGAAATTAAATTGAAACAATTTCGACTTTTCAAACTCTAACCTCTATGATGTTTGCTGCCTTAATGTATTTCAGCTTCTTATTTCACTTTAACAGTGTTTCATACTTGAAACTATTTTAGCGTCTCCTTCGACTATATCTTTTCACTTTAACAATGTTTTCTGCTTTAAGCTATTTCAGCCCCTCCTTTATATTTATTTCTACATGTCAACAATATTTTCAAATTTAACCTATTTCTGCTAAATTTAGCCACGATTCAAATGCAGTTCAGCGCACTGAAGCAAAACATTCAGCTCTCAGCAATCACGCGCAACCTCTTCAGAGATTGCAGTTTTTTCTAGTTTCATTTGATCTTTGATTGAAGCTGAAAATGCCTACCTATAACTGCACATTTAACATACAACACATTCCATTCAATTGGAGCTGCAGGTGAGCTGCTGTGATTTGTTAGTTTGAATGATTGTTCTGGAATTTGATTGTTTAACGGGGTTAAAACAGCCATTGGTTACAAATCATGATATTGTGACCTGGAAGTGACAAGATGGAGTGAGCTGGTCTGGTGACGTTGTTGAATAGGTACAAACCTTAAAGCTGCAGGAGCTGAAATCCAGGGGGAAAAATGGCAGAATTTGAAAATACACACCTTTCTTCTGCAGCTCTCTCCTCTCGGTCTAAAAAACCCCCACTAAATATAAAGATAGATGATCTGAGGTTGTTTCAAACCACTGTGGAAAAGAGAAGCCACTTCTCCAAACTTACCACATCAGTAATTACAGCTGTCAATCACATATTTAAGTCTGCATCAGGTAGATTTTCAACTTCTTGATTCACGCTCATATTAATTATGTTCAATCCTGAAAAATGTTCAAAATGCAAATCTGCGTAGAAGCGGTGCCAAATTGTAATAAAGCAATTTATAACTTCAGCATACTTTCAGTTGTTTAAACCACAAATTCAACTTTCCTTTTTCTATTTTAAAGTATTTTAGCTTCTTCTTCAACTTTATTTCAACATTTTAACAATATTTTCTAACTGAAGCCATTTCAGCTAAATTCAGCTGTGATTTAACTGCAGTTCAGCGCATTTTCAGAGATTGCAATATTTTCTAGTTTTTATTTGTGATGCTAAAATTAATTGATCGAGAAAGTATTCAAAAGATGCATTTTGGTCAGGATTTAACAGTCTCTCTTTTTTCCCTCTCAAAACAGAAATGATGTTACCCTTCATACTAAATTAAATATTATAAGTACAATTAAAGCTGCACGCAACAATAATCGGGCCATGGCAATGGTGTCAATATTGACATGTGGACTTGTTCAGGTCTGGACTGTGATCAAGCATCTGAAATTTGAAACAGATCCGACAAATCACATGAGTTACGGTAATTTCGTTTTTCATGGCGAGGACCGCAAATTGGCAGCGTTGCCATGGCAATGTTGTCAACATTGACATGGGGATGTGTTCAGGCTGGGACTCCGATCAACCTTGTACAATTTAGGGCAGATCGGACAATGTACCTGTGAGTTATAGCAACTTCGTGTTTCATGGCAAATTATCGGAATTCTGAGAAAATGTCAAATTTCGCTGTCCATCAAAGAACATATAGTGTCACAAAAACTCACCATTTCCATAACTTTTAATCGTCAACATTTTAACACCGGACTGACCACATTTGAATGTGATAGGATAAAACGTGTAGGAGGAATTCATTAAAATATGTTGCGATGTTTGTGTGAAAAGTGGAAAAAATTTGCCTAAAATTCAAAATGGCAGACTTCCTGTTGAGTTGGGGTCTTGTGACCAATTCAACTTTTGTTCGTCTTGGGGTAATAGACATGTATACCATATTTCGTACATGTACGCAAAAGTCACCCTCCATAGAGATTTCGCATTAGGGGGCACCAGCGAGCGATTTTTGCACATCTGTTTACGAATTGCATGTGCCTTGATGTGCCTGCCAAGTTTTATTAGTGTTTGTGCATGTTTAGGCTTCCAAATTCACGTTTTATTGGCAAAATAATAATCCTTATGGATACAATAGGGCCTTTGCCCATACTACGTATGGCTCGGGCCCTAATAATAAAAACATAGAAAACAGTCAATCGCTCAATAAAATTAAAAAAGAATAAAAAAATCACAACACAAATTTCCAAGTCAAGTCAAATACATGGACTTTTTATGTGATATGAGCCAAATAAATAAATGAACTGTGACTTAACTTGGAAATGTGAGATCTTAGTTTTTTTAATTTTTTGGATTATTGGACTTTTATTATTATTGGACAGATTTATTGCTGAAGGACAACCTACTCCTCCAACACTAAATAACATGATCTGTCCACCTGCTGTTGGACAGTCTATATATGTAATTATATACGCAGTGACATGGGCTTCTAGAATTCTTTGAATTGATTCAGATTAAACACTATTTTTAACTGAAGCTTTCTATTTGCAGCTCGTCTTGTCTGTGCCAGGTGGTGTTGGCCAGGTGGTGTTGGCCAGGTGTACGGCGGCGACAGTCAGGAGGTTTTATCTTTATCCTTCCTGCCCTGCTGCTCTCCTCATCAACTATCTGTTTTCGTGCCGTGCCAGGCTCTGCTGCTGATTTACATAGAAATATGCATAATGTCTACTGAGGTTACTGCAGAAGCTTTGGCTCTGCAAAGGGCAGCACAGCATTATGGTGAATGAACCATGGTGTGTCTTCTGAAATGAGGTTGTCTAGTCTGTGTGTATCAATTCAATTTTCAAGACAGACATGTGTTCAATTGTTTGCTCTTCAGTAAAACAGTTCATGGAGAACACTGGCTTGCAGTGACAACTTCCCACATGGACATCTACTCAGGGCCTTTGGATGGGTCTTTTATGTCACAACATGACAAACCCATTTACTGGCCCTCATATGCAGTAGCTTTATTGACCAATAACCTTGTCAACTGATCCATTAACGCTGCACAAAATCACACAGAATATTGATTTTTCTGACTAAAAAATGTGTTTCTCTGCAGCATTTGTCAGTGCATACATGATTTCAGCAATCTCAAAATTAATGTCCATGGTAAGTAATACACTTCCTTCCCCAAATCAAGCACTATAAATGTCATCTGAACACCCAGATGTCTGTCATATCATGTGTCATACTCTCATCTCCGATGACATCCCCTTTCAGCCTGCATTACCAGCCTGCACGTGGCCTTTCTGCTTGTCGCCCCTTATCTTCCTCCTCATTTCCTCTGAGACCCCAGCCATCTGCAGACTGCCTCTGTCTGTGGTCTCCTACCCTGAGCAAAATCGGCACTACCAGAGAAAATTAAAGGCCTCGGAGAAAGTTCAGCACACTGACAGGAGCCCAGAAGAGGCCCTGCTGAAGGAGAATACAGTGCCATGTGTCCAGTTGGTACTTAATAAGGACTGGGAATCTGTATGATTACACAGGATGCTTTTTTGTCTTGAGCTTTTGCATCTAGTGTTTAAAATTATAGTCATTTACAATTTTTGACATGGTAAACCCTTTATAAACAGGTTCATACTGAAGATTACTAGTTACTCTGTAAGTAATAAGTAACTATTTTCATTACTTTACCTAAATAATGTAACTTCTGACATCATTTTTTTGCTTACTTTTCTAAAAAATGTTCTAAACAGGGTGATTAAACTGAAATGTCATCACAAGTATTCATTTAAACCAACACTGTACAGTAAAGCCTTTTTAGATTTGAGAAGGAAAATTCTGTTGAATTCCAGCAGTGAAAGACTGATTTGCCTGACAACATGACAACCTGCCTTATTCTATATATAAGCTTTTTACTGAAAAGAATATATTTGAATGTAACTGCGTTGTAATCACCAACATTTTGATTTGTAAATGACACTGTTGCTATGTAAGTTTAATTAATTACTACTACATTACGACATCACATTTCTGATTAAGTGTAACTGACTATAGTTATATACCTCTGTTACATGTAACTATTTATTCCCAAACACTACTCCTACATAACATTATATATGTATATATATATCTGCAAGTGGCAATAACGGGTCCAAGCAGCAATGATATATTTACATTTAGCATCAAGTTGTTACAGATGCAAAAAATATTCAAGGCCCAGGAAATGATAACAACCAGAATAACTTTTCATTTTAAAGCTTTGATACTTTGCTTAAGTGTGTAATTGCAGAAAAAACATGAAGATTTAGCATTAAGTCCAATTCATAAGAGGACAGCATTCTTCACATTAACAAACACAATGGTTTTAAGGTTTTGATACTTGGGCTGAAGAAGATCAATGTGAAGCTTTAGCATCAACGCCAAGTGAAGTAAGGTAGAGATGAGCCTGGCTTTCACACACACTGTGTCTAAAGATGAGAACATGACGTCACGTGGCAGACCGATGGTTTTACGTGTATTGTCAAATGTTTTGGTGAAGTTTCCTCAGACCTTTGGCGAAATAGAAAATGTTCTGCATACAGTACTAATCACAGTAACACTGAATGTCTTACTGTTTGACTGGACACTGTTTGAAACATGTGATACCTAGTCTCAAAAGAATATCTGTTGCAATTTTGTTCAACTTTGAATTAAGACTTGTGGAAATATAGATGTTAATTTATTTTACATATTTTTGAAAAGTGACAAACACACAAGTAAAATACTCAAGGGTCATGGAATTGTGACAAACGGGATAAATAATGGGGAAAATTTTCACCTTAAGACTTTGACACTTGAATTAAGTGTGTACCTGTGTGCAATTAAACTGCATTTCAAACCATATCGCATCCACAAATTGCTCCACTGTTTTTAAGTAGGAGTCATCCGGGGATTCAAACCCAAGTCCTTTACATTTTTCCCAGAGAAGGTGACTTATTGACCGTAGCACTGGGAAGACACATGGCTTTAACACTTCTCTAAAAATCCTACTATCCAAACATTGTCTTCTGCAGTAATTCTATTTTACACAGCAGAGGGCACCATGCTCCACAAAAAAAATAGAGCTGCTGCTGTTGCCAGTACATCTAATACCACCAAGGGAAAACACTAAGCAGATTTGAACACCATTTGTACACCAGCTATTTTAGCAATAATATGTACTTTATTAATTGTTCCGTGTTGCAAGCACAGCTAGTGTTGTAGCATTATTAATATAAATCCAAAACCAAAAATAGTCTTAAATCTCATAGCAGCAAATCTTTAGCAGTTGCTAGGGGAGATGATTTAAAATGCAGCAGTGCATTTTATCTGTGCAGACAGGGAGCTCGAGGTGAGATTTCATAAAGCGGCCCCCCCATCAAAAACACCCTCTCCTCTTCCAGGCGTAAACCATCAATGCAATCTGTACTCCAATCTGTCCTATTGTTGCCTCTCCTCTTTTATCCCTAGTTCACTTTTCATGCCTCTGCCTCAGTTTAACCTGTTTTATGAACCTTATCTAAGTGTTCTTCTTTCCCTCACATTCTCTCACCTGGTGTCATCTGTCTCTTTTCTTCTTCTCTTCATTTTGTGAACAACCTCTCTCCTTTAATTAAGATGATTTTCATTTCTGCGAACATAAGCCACCACGATATCAAGTGATGAAAGTCACAGTCTGCGAATATCTACATCTTTATGTGGGTCTTCGTTTCTGCCATCTGTACGTCTGGGTGTTTGAGGCACATGGTTTCAGTCTAGCCAGTATGACACGTACCAGACAGTCACACTCCCAGACATGTGTGGGAGCTGGAGTACAACGGGGGAGAAGGTGCCAGACGAGGCAAGGGGAAAAGTCAAAAATGAGAACATCTAATTTTCTCGCCTGATGATATAATATCACCAGATATGACAGGTGTTTATAGGTCTGTCTTGCACTTTTATTTTTATGTAAACCCAGTACTAGCTTGATCTAGCACTGGGGTTTATATACATTTAGAACAAAGAGAAAGTTCCTCCAGTGTGCCGGTAATATTTTCTCTAATCCAGTCTTTACAGAAATGTGACCTTAGTCACTGTATTTTTCTGTGGCCTTTTGCACAGCACCAACTCATCCAGCGACCTTTTGAAGGACAGGATAAGCGTTGGCAGTGGGATGATGTGAGATGAGGTTGTTGTCACTTCCCCTGTGTCAGTGCTGCAGGCCGCACGTACTGCTCCCACAAAACATCACAGGGACGAGTGAGACAGGGCTGAACCTGTGAAGGATAAAACCTCACCACGCAGTATGAACACCTGCACAGTATGTGTCTCTGCACCGCCTGCTGTCTCCTCCTGTGTCTGTCCGCTACAAATAGCACGGCTCACATAACGAAAGACATCAAAGCAGTCGACAAATGAGGTTGTAAACATTAGAACTGGGACAATTAGTCACTTGAATGATAAATCAAGTGCAAAATGTCTCGTTTTTGAATTGTAAAAAGATGAATTTTGGAGTGATTGTCTACAAAACAGCACATGCGTGTGAGTGATCCAAACCCTGAGTGAGTGATCCAAACGCACACACACACACACACACACACACACACACGACCCAGCAGTCCATTTAGTTCACTGTTAAGCTAGATGCACCAACCAAACCTATCAATTGCCAGAAATATCAATACAGTTGTTTGTGAGTTATGCTGGTCACTAGAATTCAGAAAATGGAAAAATTCAATGGAAAAGTCAATAACCTTTGTGCCATACATTGCATGGGGCCTATTCTTTGTTACCATATTGTAGATGTTTTCAATATGATAACAATATGGGATGGAATTAAATCTAACTCCTAAGAGCAAATGTGGCCAGAAGTTAGCACAAGACTTACTGGTACATTCATGAAGCCACATAGAAACAAATGCATGTACACACTTTCAAAGTTAAAAGAGAAAATGTTAAGCTGCCTTGTATGAGAGGTAGAGACGTACTGCGAGGGAACAATACATGTTGAGTGTTCATGCTCCTCTATGATGGCCAAAGTGAAACCTAACTCTAGACTAGTCTCTAGACTAGTCAGGTGGCAGTATTAGACTAACATTTATGGATTACATTAATGTATTTCTTAAGACATAGCTCGCAGTGGCTGAGACAGTTATTTCGAGATGCAAGAAGTAAGTTATAATGGACACACACAGATGGACAGAGGCAAAAACAATTACCTGTTCACCTTCAGCCTGCAGGGTAAAAATAAGTAAATAAATAAATAGCAGCCATAAAAACAGTACAGGAACTGAAAGAGAGGATTAAACAACAAAATGATCACCATCTTTTTAGTAGGGTTTTGATGTAGGCTAAATATCTGACAATGTTCAGAGGTTAAAATATTCAAGGTCTCTTTCTACAACCCAGACAGTATGTTGAATTAAAACTAAAACTGAAATGCGATTAGTAAATTATCTTCGACCTGTATTACATTTATAAAGAGTAAGTGTTTACTTTTTCAAGCGCAAATAAGTGTTTTTTATTTTAAGTAAAGACAGTAAAGCATTGTTGCCATTTCTTTTCACAACACTTAAGAGATATTCAGGGACTGAAGATGATGAGTGATGAGGTGTTTCAGGTTCATTTTGTCTCATTCTTCCCGCAAACAAGTCTTAAGGTGTTCATTGGTACAGGGTCTTCATTGTCACATGTTGTGTTTCAAGATGCGCTGTGCACTCTCTCTTGGGGTCCAGTGTGGACTGCATCAGGTCAGTCCAGAACCCACACCCTCTTCTTCCTCAGCCAAGCCTTTGTAATGTGGCTCAATGTGGTTTTACATTGTCTTGTTGAAATATGTGTGGTAGGAAACACTTCAGTTTCTGAACAGAGCTCTAGACTGTGTCCACCCTTGACCACTCCCCCAATTAAGTGTGGCTTATATAAGTCCCTGCTGCCCTGATCTCACTCTCTGTCTTGCTCTTCACTGCTGCAGTTGTGGTTTAGTTGCTGTCACCGTCAGTGTACCAGGTGCTTTGCTAGTCTTTCTCATTTAGGACCATAGTGAGGTCTCCCTACTTGTTTATTTGAGTGAACACACTCGGACATGATACAATGAGATTACACCTTTAATTTGCTGTGACGCACGGAGGTGAATATTTGGTATCACACCTGAGCACTCCTCTGTGTAGTCTGTCTTTTACCAGTGGCCCCAGCTGATTTTCACATTTTATCTTTGTTGTGAACTGCTAATTTTAAATTTTGATTTTACCGTCTTTAAGATCATTCTAGGCCTTTTTAGTGTATCATATCCCATTGGTTAATGGGATGGGTTTTGGGCAGTTTTTCCTCACTCGAAACGAGGGTCTAAGGACAGAGGGTGTTGTACCTTCTACGGACTGTAAAGCCCTTTGAGGCAAATCTTGATTTGTGATATTGGGCTATATAAATAAAGTTGAATTGAATTAATCTTACTCAGGGGCGGCACGGTGGTGCACTGGTTAACACTGTCGCCTCACAGCAAGGAGGTCCTGGGTTCGAATCTGAAACCAGCCGACTGTGTGGAGTTTGCATGTTCTCCCCGTGTCTGCGTGGGTTCTCTCCGGATACTCCGGCTTCCTCCCACAGTCCAAAAACATGCACCTTAACAGATTAAATAGGTTCATTGGTCACTCTAAATTGCC
>JAPQRN010001607.1:0-11733 GCA_037367275.1 Coranthus polyacanthus | reverse complement strand
GACCCCGAGATACCTAAACTCCTCCACTTGAGGCAGGACCTCCCCACCAACCCGGAGAGAGCAAGCCACCTTTTTCCAGTGGAGAACCATGGCCTCAGATTTGGAGGTACTAATCCTCATCCCTGCTGCTTCACACTTGGCTGCAAACCGCCCCAGTGCACACTGAAGGTCCAGGTTCGATGAAGCCATCAGGACCACATCGTCCGCAAAAAGCAGAGACGAGATCCTGTGCTCCCCAAACCGGACCCCCTCCGGCCCCCGGCTGCGCCTAGAAATTCTGTCCATAAAAGTTAGACTTTCCCAGGGAGGCTGAGGAGTGTGATCCTCCTGTAGTTGAAAAGAGGGACCACCACCCCGGTCTGCCAGTCCAGAGGCACTGTCCCCGACTGCCACGTGATATTACAGAGACGTGTCAGCCACGACAATTCCTGCACATCCAGAGACTTTAGGTACTCAGGGCGGATCTCATCAACCCCCAGTACCCTGCCACCGAGGACCTTTCCAACTACCTCGGTGACTTCAGCTTGGGTGATGGATAAGTCCACCTCCGAGAACCCAGCCTCTGCTTCCTCAGCGGAAGACGTGACGGTGGGGTTGAGGAGATCCTCGAAGTATTCCTTCCACCGCCTGACAACATCCCCAGTTGAGGTCAACAGCTCCCCACCTTCACGGTAAAGAGTGTTGGTGAAGCACTGCTTCCCCCTCCTGTGCTCATACATAACTTTTATATTTTATTTTATAATTTATTGTTCTTCACTTAACAGACACACAGGGCAGAATCCACAAAGAATGGATTGAGCCTGCTAATTGTGCAGGGAATTGCCCAGTGTACTGTATGCACCTGCAATCTTATTGTGCTTAAACGTTTCAGACCAAATATTTTTCATATAATATACAACATTCAAACATTCAATATTTTGTATCAAACTGAACTAAATGAAAAATAAGATAATTTTTGCCTGGGTTTATTCCTGTTAATTTCACTGCTGGAGCAGTTTTGCGTTTTCAACCAATATACTGACTGTACAGATGTAAACTATAGCTACATAGTAAAGTTAATATCAACTGTATGTGTATGTGTATAGGTGAGACAAAGACATATGAGGACTCCACTCTCTTTAGGGGACAAAATGCAGTCCCCATAATGTAAATTGTGACATTTTAGGATTCCGAATTGTTTTAAGGTAAGGGTAACTCTCTCAAACGTATATATTTTTAATGTCCTTTAAAGTGATGGAAACATGACTGTGTGAGACAGAAAAACAGTTCAGATGAAGTATAATAAAGTCATAGTCTCAGCATGTCAGGAGTTCATTTTTCTCTTAATTTGAAACATTTTCAGCTTAAACCCAATGTTCTTCACCTACGATGAAAACAAATACCTTTTTTTTAACAATTATATGGTGAACATAAAAATATCACTGACCGTTGATATGCACAAGAGTCTCAGCAGAAATCTTATGTTTGATTTCCCCCTGTGTAACAACACAGTGATAGTGATCGGTCTTGGTCACAGTAGTAAGAAGGGTGATGTCGTAGCTGCCTCCTCTTTCTGTGACTTCTAGCTCCTCAGCAGACAGGATGTTTCCAGTGCTGTCCTGCCAAACGACTTCAGGTTTAGGAGAAGCACCTTGAACCTCACACTGCAGCTGTGCCCAATCCTTTGTTTGATCACATATCCTTATATATGGCTTGGAAGCTGCACCTGTGAACAGAGAATTAACAATCATTTATAAAGGGCAATAAAAAAATTAAACATGACTACTGATAGTTGTTGTTCATTCCCTTAGTGCCTAATTACAGTTTTAGAACTTAGGTAGTTGGTAGTTTTTCCAGTAAATCCATTTTTGTATGTAGTTGATTAAATCCTGTTTAAGAAGGACAAATAAAACAATGATGCAGTGATTTTTCTGGGTCATATCATGACAGAGACTGTGAAGACATTTGGACAACCTTTGAATATTTGCTAAATGTTGGGAGCGCAGTATTAACACTAACTGAAACATAAAAGGATTAGATATGTAACATGTAAAATAAATATGTTCATTTCCTCACGTTCTTTAAGTGTAGATTACAGTGGGGTGAAAAAATTAGAGGAGATAGGGATAACCTGGAATAATGATTTCCAACCAGACATGAACCAGAGACATTACGTTTTATGATTGGTGTGTTAAGATGTGCCACTGATTTGTTGTAATCATTTGTATGAAGTCAACAATGGGTGACATGCATTAAACTTACATTTTTAAAGAAGGAGAGTCATATCAATATTATGAAATGTACATGTTCCTTCATTTATTCCATTATGAGTTCATCCTAAACCCTTAAATCATGACATGGATAACAATCAGCCCCTGTAATTTCTTATTATGGCTTCTGTTATTTCCACTGAACTATATTTTATTGAAAACTGACCTCATTCAAATGCATAATTTAGAGTAAGGAAGTTTTCTAAAACTTTTCTATCATTGAAATGAGACCAAATAGTGAGTTTACATTCTCACATAACCCTTTGGGAACATGACCTATTTCAACACAGAGAAATATACAGGTTCACCATATTTATAAATGTTGTCCATTTACATTTTTACATTTCTAAACGTCTGTGGAGTTCTAATAAACAGATTCTTAATGTCATGAATATTGGTAGTTACTCACCATGGATGTTTTCATTTGTTCTGTCTTTTAAGATGAAATGTTCTGGGTCAGGATCTGAAAGTGAAAACATTACACAATTATGTCAGAGTGATTGTTTTGTAATGCCTGGAGCACAATATTGAGTAAGAAAACCTGATTTTGTCCCTTCTTTTTTGCTTAGTATTCTTCCTGTTGTCAATGTCTAAATACTAGTGGCTTCACTAAGACTAACATCACTGTTTGGATTAATGATGTTAGAAAAGCTGATCATCAACCTACTCTGTTTAACGCAAACTATCAAACCAACTGTGACTGAACTCACATAAAAGAATGTGTATTGTAATAAACCATACACAGTGTTTACCTTATTATAATACATGCACCATAATACTCTGCATCATTATTTCCTTATTTTTGCCTTTTCAAAAAATGTTGGTATGTTTTTCTGTTTGTCACCTGGTGTTACATAGGAATGTACGATACTTTTAAACCCTATATCACAGCTGCATAAAATGAGGAAAGTGAACAAGTCACCACTAGATGGCAACAAAAGCCAGTTTATTGAAGCTGCAGCCTCTTTATTAAACAAGAGTAAAACTCATTTACAGGATAAAAAAACCCAAAGCCTCACTGATGTCTTCATGAGTGGCTGTTTACTTACACAATGTTTAAATGCTTTATGTCATTATGTTACAATATTTCTATTTTTAAACCCTTTCAGATTATTTCATACTGTTAAAGATGTCAATTTCTACCTCTAGTGAGATGTGTGAGTTACAGAGCAGAAGTGGAGTTTCCTCTACACTGTTTTATCAACTACATCTGTGTTCAAAGTAGAAGACCATGCACATTTAGATTTTTCTAAACTCTGAAGGTTTTCAGGTTTTTTCAGTTAACACCAGCTTTTAGAAAATCAGTATGAACTAATACATAAAACTGTAAGCAGGTTGGCTGGCTGATTAAATCTCATCATGCAACATAATTATACACATAATGAACACAACAATATAAAGGACAAAAAAACTGTAAAATTAATTATTTGAATCAACATCATCAATCTCTGAATCAGTTTGATAAAATACTCACCTACATAAAGTATAAAGTGTGATTTTTGTTTGTCTGGAAAAGTACAGGTGTAACTTCCATTGTCAGTCAACTGTGTACTGTGGATTCTGATGGAGGCGTTTCCAAACTTCAGTTCATCTTCAAAATGTGACACTCGTCCTTCAAACTGTTTATCTTGTCCTGCTCGGCCATTATTGTAATGTTGTCCTCGATCATATAAGAACACCTCCTTCTGGTCTTTCTTCCAGTCAAACACCATCTTCTCTATGTTCTCCTTAGAGCTGAGGGAACACGGTAGAACTGCATCAGCTCCTATTGACACTGTGACGAAACCTGAACAACAACACGAAACATGCATTAGACACTTTATGATCATTAAAACACACAAAGAGTTTGGTGCTGAGAAATAAAGTCTAATGAAATGAGAAAAGTGTTCATGGTACCACATCTTCTCACAACTGGATGGGGGGTAAAATGAATGGTCTGCCCCACTTCATCCATATTTTTATGTATTTATTTTGGCCATTTTATGCCTTTTTTAGATTATGGAAAATGGAGAGATGTGAAATGAGGTAAAAAAAAAAAAACAATAGTGGAATAACTGTAGGAAATGTCTGACCAGGAACTCAAGAAGTGGTCTTGAGACCAGTGTCAAGACCACTTCTTGAAGGTCTCTGTCTCAGACAAAGAGGACTCTGGATTTTATTTCAAGACCAGTCAAGATCACAGCTGTAGGGTTATAAAGACATTTCTGGTGCATTTTCTAATTTTCTTTTCTGCATTTATTAACATCATTACTGTTACTTGAAAAATTTTTTCAAACCCTTCTTTTAGGTAAAATCAGTTCTAAAATGTACTCTAAGCCAGTGGAGTGACTTCAGCACAGGTGTTATATGGCTGAATTTATTGTCCTAGTTAAAACCCTGGTGGCTGTATTCTGGAGGAGCTGCAGTTTATCAATGTGTTTCTTAGGTATTCCTGTGAGCAGTGCATTACAGTGCTCTAGCTGACTAGAGATAAATGCATGAACAGGTTTTTCAGCATCATCCTGGGATAAAAAGCTCTGTATCTTTCATTTCACATTTCTCAATTCTCAAATGATAAAATCGTGTTTTAATTATGACATTAATGTGGTTCTGAAAACTGAGGTCAACATCCAAGATGACACCAAGAATTTTCACTTGGGAGACACTGCAGAGAAAGCTGTGACAATTTAAAATAAATTTCCCTCGATTTCACATTTCCTCTGAAAACCATGATTTCTGTTTTTTCTCTGTTCAACTGTAAAAAATCACTAGAGATCCAGATGTCGATATCTTTAATGCATTCCATCATGGTTTCAATAGGTGCTAAGTCGTTTGGGGAAAGAGAAATGTAGAGCTGCGTATCATATCCATAATTGTGGTATGACATGTTGTGTTTCCAGCAGCAAGTATAAATTAAATAATAAAGGACCTAAAATTGACCCCTGGGGGACACAAAATATTTTTTGGAGCTAAAAGATAAAACTATATCAATCTGTAATGTTTGAGAACTTGGTTGCTGTAATGGCCTTGATGCGTACTTACTCTGGTCGGTCTCACCCTGCATTGGTCTTGGTCTTGACTTAGTCTCAAACCCTCAGAGTCTTCGTCTTGCCTCTGTCTCGATACATTCTGGTCTCGGCTTAGGTGGTCTTGACTACAACACTGCCATATGGTATGTTCCCTAACCACTAAGCTGTCAGGTCACTCCTACCCCCATCTTAAACATTAAATATTGTAGAAATGTTTCAAAAATGATTATAATGATAATAATTACAGCTACACAATCATGCAATCACAATGACAATGCCAGCTTGTGCAATTATACTAGTCAATGCTATCGCCCTACCTGGTCAATAAAGGAGCTTAATTACTGAAAAGCCATTTGATTTAGAATTTACTCAAAAATGTTGTTAAACTACTAATACCACTACTACTCAACACTGCAAATGAATATCATAGCTAATAATAATAACATATAAGAATTATAATTATAAGATTTACCTCTTTCTCAAGAAAATGTGCAGCATTGCAGAAGTGAGTGAATAAATGAGTTTCAACTATAAAAACATACCTCATGAAAATTTCTTATCTTAATTAATATACAGCATTTACTTTGACATAAAGTGGGAGATTTTTGACCAACAAAACCTGATATAGTGATGTTTTAAAATAACCCCCCAAAGTCTTTAAATATGTATGTAAAATTGAGTCACTCCCATGTACCTTTATGCTGTTTGTGCCACCCCAGAATTTGGGCTTGCATAGAATACACAAAATCAAGTAACATACATTGCAAGAGAACAATTTTGAAAGAAGTTAAGTAGGTTATAACTAGTTAAATGCTTAAGTGAAGACATTTTGGCTCTATTTAAATATAATCTATAACATCTAAAAATAGTGTGTTTAGTTTAGTTTAGTTTAGTTTAGTTTAGTTAGATCCCCATTAGCTCTTGCATAGCAGCAGCTATTCTTCCTGGGGTCATGCAGTTTACATGGTGACAATACAAAATACACATTACTACTCAACACAATACAAAAACATAAACTATAATGCACATCAGTACAGTTTGAACAACACAAACAGCAAAGACAACAGACAAGCTCCGACTAAATCCATGATGATCAAATACATAAATAACATCTCTAACAAATAGAATGCCCATATAATGCAGACCCATCCAAACATAATACTAACGACTGAAATTCCTTCTTAAGTAATGCTCTTTGAGTGTCTTTTCGAAGACAGTTAGAAGTTACTTTGTTGCGTAATCTGGTTTGGCAATAAACTCCATTCATACATCGCTCTGTATGTTTCTGTATGTTGATGTAATGTTGTTTTACATTTTGGTAAAGTTTGTCAATTGCCTAATTTATTTCTTCTCTTATTAGCACGAATTAATGCAGCGAATTCTGGTTGATTAGAATTATTTCAGCATCCGTTCTGCGTCTTTAGTTTTTAAGAAAATTGTTGTAATCAGTTAATTTTGAGAGATCCATCTTCATTTCAAGTTTATAATTATTTTTAAATAATTATGAAGAGTTCAGCGTTCTCAATGCGGCCGCCGCACCTGCAACCGGACATGAGTGGTTCATGTCCAAGTGTTACTAATTACTGGGTAACTAATAAGGCTGCATCCTTGATTTTCTTTTGGTTCAGCATTTTTCCTCCAGTAAACCAGCAGCAGATGATCACGGTGTTGATGGTAAGTAGATATCAATGTAGTTAGTAAATTAGCTCAGCTCTATTCCTAATAATGAATATATATCAGGAGGAGGACCTTAAAATCACCAGTAAATGTAACAGAAAGCTAGTGCAGAACACCTAAAACTGGACTAATAATCCTCCACTAGAGGTCTGAGCGTCTCTAAAGTTGCACAGTCACTGCTGTGTTGCCTTCAGGTTTGATCAGACTTTGTGGGAAACAGTAGTGTCTAAACCACTGGTCCTCCTCCTCCCTCTTCTCCTCCTCAACTCACATCTGCAGTAGTGATGAGACACACCATGAACCACACCTACATAGGACAACACCTTCTATTATTAAACCATCAAAACACAACACATCACATCACATGATGTGACAGCTGTACGTGCTGCGGCTAATCACCCACCAATGATGACTGTGGACTCAATTCACACATTAAAATACTGAATAATGTTCAGTGTCAGAACATGTAGTTTTCTTACCGTGTTCATCAGCAGACGTTATTCCAGACCAAGTCAGGAGACAAACGAGCAGAAGAAGCTTCATGTCTGTCGATGACTGAAGATCTAACATCATTTTAACATCACGACAACAACACAACCATGTCTCTGTGTGAAACTTCAACACGTCTGACTCTTTTGGCTTCACAAATTCTCAAACCCCAGAGCTGTTAGCACTGGAAACACTTTTAGTTTCGTTTACAACCCTTCACAATAAAAGCTTCATCTGCACAGATATCTTTGTGTCCACAGCCGTTTCTGCGCTGGAAGCGTCCACGACCAGACAAAACCATTTGCCTGTGGACACGGAACCGAATGCGAATTAAGAGCAACACAATTTCTTTAAGTTTAAACAGTCCCAACAAACCAGGCATAAGGTTTGTTGTATATTTTATTCAAACTGTATAGATATAAGCATAGCCTTATATGACATGATTCCCACATCAACAGTGCATCAACAATATAAACTCTGTGAGAAAGAACATCTGCTCGTCTCAAACAATTCAAACAAGGCAAATATATACATTTTTATATAAATTATATTTCATTCAAGCTGCAACATATTCACATTAATTTACAGAATAATAGGGAGACACAAACATTCATTAACATTATTACAAATGTTAATGTTAATGTTATTATGTGTAAACATTAATATAAACAGAGCTGCCTATGAGTTTTATTATTTAAGGTTGTATTCATAATATCTTGGCTTCTTGAGAATGAAACTCTTAATGACATTCTAGACATTTTGTCTAGGAAATTCTGAGCATCAAGCACATCATTTCCTGCATTCTGGTGAGTTTTATTAATCAATTTATGCCATCAGTTAGTGGTGGAAATGTCTTTATTTATATAAAGGATAACACAAATTCAGACACCAGGTAATGGAATATACAGTACTTTCAGATATACTGTATTAGATTTAAATATATATTCTCTTGTTTCCTATAACAGCCCTAAAAATGTCTAGTGAAACTACAGAAGCACAGCTGTAAAAAGCTGTTAACCAGCAGCATGTTAAGGAGTTCTAACCTGCAGCTCATTACACAGTGGAAACTGATTTGAAAAATCCCACAGATAGTAGATATAACTCACAAATTTTAATTAATAACCGAAAAACTTTTTCTTTTTAAAAAAAATGTCACATTGCACCAAAAAGCTTCATGTTGATGTAGCCTAAGTAAATTCCAATTGATGAAATTCAAATGTCTCACATTGTCAATAAATCACAGCTGCTGCTAGTATTGTAAGTTTATCTGCTGTTTTTAAGCAGTTAACAAGGTTTTATGGACAGGAAACTACTTTAACCACAAACAAGCAAACAGCACTAATAACACTTCTACAAGTTTAATTTAATACATTTAACAATCCACCTATTTTCAACACTTTGTTTTTGTAATCTAGTCATCATCAATCATCAATCTAATCATCATCTGAAGTGTTATTGTCCAATTTCAGTCACTGCAGGTGTGTCTTACTTTTTGGTTTACTTTTTACTTTTTTGTTGTGGAAGGAAGGTGAAATATTGTAATTACATGAATGAGGAATGTAAAGAGACAATGCAACAACACTAACAGGGATTACATTTTTCAAAATCTTCAACAAAATGTAACAATGTGAAACAGCCAAAAGTCAACATAGATAATTTTTTTTCTGTGATTTGGAGACAGAGACTTCCATTGCATCAGAGTGTCCTGCTTAGTAGCTGCTCATAACCTATATCATTTCATGTTGCTCCCCCTGTAATCGATCTGCAAAAATACAAACTTAATGTTTATATCAAGCAGAAAACATACCTGCATAATGGATGATTCTGCCAAAACCCAAATTATATTTAATTGTGATTTTGTTAACATTTTAAAGTTTTAGGCAAGAGTGAAATGCAAATAACTGTCATTTTCCTGTGTTGGGGGTAAACAGACCAAATACTTAAACTCAAACCATAAATGATTTTATATGACTGAACTGCAGCCATCAATGTTGTAGCAACACAGACATAATCTAAAGGTCAGAGTCTGAACATTACAGTTAAGAATCTACAGTAGGTGACAAACTGGCTTAAAGCTCATTTCAGTTACATAAAAAAACATATATTTTCAACAGAAATACATAATAGTTCTGTTTTGTTTAAAAAAAACTAAATGCAAAGTCATGATAGTGAATTCTCAACTCTTTTGAGAATTTAAAGAAAAATAGCCTGTGTGGCTTTTCTTTTAGTTTTAAATAAGACAAGTTTATAACTGAAAGGACAAAAATAACTGTAAAGATCCTTGGGTAAAGACAGTTACAGTGTTTGGTATGCTAATGTAGCGACATTATGGATATTTTGATACATTAGTTAAACGTACCATTTCTTTTACGTATAGTCCAACCTATACAGACACCCAGTATAAAAACTGCAAGGCCAACAACAACTGCAACTCCAATGATCATGATGGTGGGTGTTCCCTCTGAAACACATTACAGAACAATAATGTAACATGCAGAATGTAACCGTAATGTGCAAAAACACTGGTTATAATGTGCACAATGACAACATATGAATGTGTACATTTTACTTAAATGTGAGTCTTGATGAAAACTAAATACTTTGCATTGTTTGCAGATTAAACCCTCCAGCAGAGTCCACACAGTGACACAGTGACAAGACTGATCTGTGTGCCTTACACACAATACAGGGGATTAATTTATGTCAAGACAATACAGCTCCTTATTCTATAAATCTTCAGTAACAGTCACAAAGATGTACATATAAATTTGGACTCACAAACTGCTGGTGAAAGTCAATAAAATCAGGAAACACTGCAGCCAACCTGAGGACAGAGTTAGAAGCCCGTTGTGTGCATGAGGCTAACTGAATGTGTACATGTGTACAAACTATTGAAAAATGGGAGCTCAGGATTTGGGCTGACCTTCTATGTATGAGGGTGTGGGGTAGTTCTTTCTTATGATACTGTGACTGTTGTTCTGTTATAATCTCATCTATACTTATACATGCTAATGTAATGTCACAGCACATCATGTACAGTAGTATAGTTGTGTAATAGTAATGATGAATAATAGCTGTGCAAGGACATCACCAACTCTTTTTCTGACTAATATGACATTTGGACAACCTTTACAAAAACGATTAATAGAAATCATCTCAAATGTGTTGTCTGTGCTGTCCCCAGGTCTCTTTTTGTCTTATCAGAACTTGTGAGTGTCAGTGAAGATGTTTGATTAACAGTTGTGGATGTACATGATTGTGTTTTGTGTGTGTTGTCATTTAAACTTGTTGTTGGTAAAAACATCTGTGGCACTTGATGTGCAACAAATGTGTTACCCAATATCATGAGAATAAAAAAACTGAGTGCTGAAACTAAAAAACTAAAAAAAAAGTGGAGAAAGAACTAAAATGCATGTATTTGAATACTGTGTCATGTTGCAGTGAACTTCTCATCATTACTGTTTTCAGACATTTTCATGAAACACATGAACAAAACATAACAATCAGAATGTAACTGTGTATCACATAATTCTATACAGTTTATGATCACATACAGAAAATGTTATGGTATTCTTCAGTCATAGCTTAACATGTATAACCAATTAATGATGGCTATCCTCCTAAAAGATGAGACTGAATCAGATTAAATTAAAAATTACCTTATTCCTTAAGCCTGTAAATTCAGCCCATGTGTTTAAAAACACAAAACACAAAGTACTGAGTGTTCACAATGACTGTGTTTAGGCGGAGTGTTTCTGCATGTGTGTGTATGTGTTTGTGATCTCAGAATGTACTATAACTCCAGTTTTTTGCCATTTTAATCCAAATCATTATCTTTCTTCTTCTTCTCTTTGTATTAAAGAGGTAGAGTCACAGAGCCTCATTATAGAGTGAATTTAGAGCACAAAGTTTGAATTATTTGAAAATTAAAATCCCACTGACCACTGTGGATGCATGTTTCTGAGCAGAAATCACCTGTTTGATTTCCTCCTGTGTGACACTATTGCAATCATGTCTGACCTTCTGTCTGTGTCAGTGAACAAGTGATGGGTGTTACAGTTTTTTAATGAAACTGAGGGAAAGTATTTAGAAACTCTTACAGCTTACACTTACAGCAACAAATGTCATACCTACAGCTTCTGACAATAAAAAAAATGTTTCTTACAAATCAAATGAGAGTAGATGAGCTTCTGTGGAAACAGGGTTTAAATACTAATGGTGTCTCAAAGTGCAATTCAATTCAATTCAATTTTATTTATATAGCCCAATATCACAAATCAAAATTTGCCTCAAAGGGCTTTACAGTCCGT
>JAPQRN010001606.1:0-11737 GCA_037367275.1 Coranthus polyacanthus | reverse complement strand
AGAAAGAAAGAAAGAAAGAAAGAAAGAAAGAAAGAAAGAAAGAAAGAAAGAAAGAAAGAAAGAAAGAAAGATGCAACAAACTGTGCCCAAAATCTCACAAAAAAATGAAATGAACAAACACGTCACCATTCGTCATGCGTGTACTTTACATGTAGAGGATGAATGACAACCTCTCTCAAACACATACATGTATGAACTCCCTCACTTCATGGGCCTGTGACGAGCAGCTCCTGCTAATGGGTTGATTTCATTCTAGTACTCTCTGCCATGTTGAGGACAATTAGCCCAGGATGGAGCTGTGAATATTTAATGAGCTCAGTTGGAAGGTACAGAGATGAGGAGGAGGACGAGGAGGAAAAACATGGAAGGAGGGAGAGAATGTGAGGTGAAGGGTGAGGGAAAACAGACACGAAAAGAAGGAGGAGTGAAGTGAGGAGGTAGAGGAGGAGGAAGAGGAAGAGGGAAGCTGCCCCGGCTCCGTTCGTAGAAGTGTTATTAACTAACCAGCCAGATTTGAAGGACTAAAAACAATCGTTACGAGTCAACTTCTCTCTCTCCGTGGGTTTTTATTCGTCACTAACTTTGTCTCCTTCCTTTCTGGTAGTTTGTGTTTCCTCCTCTCCTCTTTCTACAGTGAAAGGTTGTGGCTTTCACGTGTTAAAGTTGGAAAAGTTAAAGAGAAACAAACTGGTGTAGACATTTTGAGTTGTTAATTTAATTATTTACAACTCTTTTCCTCCCGCAACGAGAAACTAAAAGTCAAAGATATACTCGGCTACACCTGAGCTTATATTTCAAGTCCAAAAGAACCACATTTTGTCACACTTTAGATCATTTCTATTATAAACTTTCCAGTTTCCTATCACTTTCAGTCAAATATAGTCAAAGGACTGTGACATTTTCTTTAGTGTATAATCTGTTATTGGAGTTTTAGTTTATAACATGCTCGATTATTTGTCTCTTTATCCACAGTTAATGGAAGTTAATTCCATCTTGGATTTGTATGAACTTGATTTAATTTCCAAATCTTCGTTTCTGCAGTAATAAACACATAACCTTTAGGTTCAGGGGCTTCAATATGGAACTTCTCATTTAATGAAATGCTGTACTTTAACACTGAAGCAGAAGTTTGAGCAGAGAAGCACGAGAACTGCTCCACATGGGTATTTGTACTTGTACTTGCAGTGGATTTGACGCAGACTGAAGAAATCCAAGCAATTTTTTACAACTTCTCCACAGCTCGACTGGAGCTCGGCTTTGAACTGAGAGAAAAGGAGAGAGAGTGCAGAAATGAAGAGTTGCTTACCTCTAAGTCCGTGCGGGCAGCGCTGCTCTTATTACCAAAGTAACTTCTGTCACTCTCTGACTCCACCGAAGCAAATTCACAATTACAGTGAATGCGGGATGGCAGATTGGCAGATGGACCTGTGATCAGATGTATCATTCAGTTCGTGCCCTGAGGTGACAAGAGTGATGGCTGCTCTGCGGGCTGTCAATCAAAATGAGCCTCAGCATCAATTCTTTTTACAGAGAAAAGGCAGAAAAACAGGACAAAACCTGAACTGAGCCGTCCAACGCCATTAATTGGTTAATTGATCTCATCTGCCAATCACACGTGTGAATTATTAATTGAATAGATGCCATTGTCAAGAGGAATTTTGAGAGAGGGACATTGATTGGATGGGGGGTTGTTACGGTGATGTGGGTCGTCATGGCGATAATGGAAGGCTCATCACTGAATAGAGGAAGTTATTGATTGTTTGTTTGACAGCTTTACGGCCTCTCGGTGTTTGGGGCGACAGGATTATATTACATGATGCATGTAATGTCATATTTCCAAAATGAGCTTTTACCATCCATGCATCTGTCCATCCAGTCTCTGCTGCTTATCCAGGTCTGGGTCGTGGGGGGGCAACGGCCTGAGACCTCCGTCTCCCTCCTCCAGCTCCTCCAGGGGGGACACTGAGGCCGTCCCAGGCCAACTGAGAGATATAATCCCTCCATCTCACCAGGGAAGTGTGCAGGACCTAACCAGACGCCCGAACCACCTCAACTGGCTCCTCTGGACGTGGAGGAGCGGCGGCTGATGACCGAACTCCTCGCAGTATCTCTAAGGGAGATCCCAGAGGAAACCCATTTCCCACACCCTCGTCATCGTATCACCTATGATTTATTCAAAGCCTACTCATGCTTTTAATTGTTTAATTTTGGATCTACTTTCATCGTGAATCACTGATCGCTGTAGATTTACCTCAATAAACTCATTACTAATACATTTCAGATAAGGGATGTCTAGGTAATCAGTAAATGAGGAAGTCATTGCTGGTAAAGGTGCATGTAGTTTTACCAGAAGAACAAGACCGGCTGTCGTTCCAGTTCAAACAGTCTTACCTGCCACACCAGGACGACGTGATGGGGTGAACACAGTAACTTTGGAAATAAAAAGTCACACAATGGAGCAGGCTGTCTGGTTAAGCTTTACCTGGAGCCAAGGGAGAACATATGGCACATGGGCCAAAGGATTAACTATGCAAACTCCTGTATGCTCTCCTGTTACTGCGTGCTGACAGACAGCTAGTCGTCATTGACAGCTGCTGCTCATGAATGCCACACTTGTGCCAATGGTGACCATGAAGCCAGAACAACATGTAGTTCACCTTCAATTAAAGACGAGCGGTGAATCTTAGATCTTAGTGAAAGGTGGAGCAGAAGTGTGGTGCAAAACAAGAAACAACATATGAATGCTTTAACTGTACATTTATTTTGCGTCAGAAGCTTTGCATATTCCTAAACTTGAATTACAATATTCTGAAAGGGAATTATGGAATTTCTGCTCAACAACATCAAAAAACTATGAAGCACTGCAGCCTTTATGACTAGACTAAATAAGAGCATTTAGTTCTTTCCTGTTGTGTAAGATCGCTGTGTTTCTGTTTAAACAACAGGGTCAGTCTGACGTACAACCTGCTTCAACTAAACAGTCTACACTGCAGCAATCATGTATAATTAAATCTCTGTAATATAAGGGAGGCTGAGGGGTGTTGTAACACTATCAGTCCGACCAATTACAAATTTCCCAATTTCCCAACAGGGACAATAAACTGAACTTTACTTTAAGTATACATTCCAGCGGCTGCCATGTATGGATGTGTCACAGATTGTGACAGTGGTTAAGACGCTTTTAATTGTTTACTTAATTCAAGATGGTTTATTCTTTATTCTCCTTTAATCGTCTTTTATAAAAATGGATCGTGTGGGTTTTATTTCAACAAACTCACCACAGTGGTGGGCTGCGTTGTAACACTGAACACCTTGTATTTAACATTAACACACATGCTCTGCGATTGTGTAGTTGACATCTGAGTGAGTTGTATTTGTAGTTGACACATATGGGTGTGTATGTATCATGTGACAAATCATGAACCACTTAGTAACTGAGAAAGGTGTAACTCTGACGCCCGGTCTCCCCTATTCCTGTAGGATCCAGTCTGTGTAAAGGTTAGTCTCTGTTTAAAGAACTGTCCTCTTCAGTCTCCATGGTCAGCACTTTTCTGTTCAAATAACCGACGTTCCTTCTTCTGCAACTATGTTAAAATATCCCGAGAGGGAATGGAAACAAATCAGCTTCATTTCAGCTCTGACAGAGAACCTCGAGGTTTGAGAAACTGTTTTTCTTTTATTTTTCAGTGTCCACTCTTGCACTCTAAGCAGTTTTCTTCTCTTATTCCCCGGTGTATGAAATGAAGTGCAGGAGCATAATGCACCATATTGATATCTGACTTGTCAAACAAATTACCATCCCATCTTAGAGGCAGGCTAAGCCTCTGACCTGACCTCAAGTATATAACATGTGCACTCTGTGCTCATCACGTCCTGTCATTCAACGCTCTACAAATACGCTTCGTTGTTCTGCTTCTCTGAGCTTTCAGTTACTGTTCTAACTCATAACCTGAGCTCTTAAGTGAACAGGTTCACTTCTGATAAAGTTGACCAACGTTTACTAAAACGTGTGACAAGGAAGTGTGCTCCTTCCTGAATTCATACACCCTTACTGTAATGTGAAATGTCGTCCCTGGAGTTTGTTATTCTTGTGTAAAGTGTAAAGATTTTTGATCACTTCCTTTTAAAATAACTCTTAATTTAACAGTTTCATTTAACAGAGGATTCTGCAAAACCCAGAGCTTCAAACAATGATTACGTTCACGATTGATTAAAGCTTCGGTAAGCATTTCTTTTTTTCTTTTGACGTCACTGGGCAATAATTCCAGAATTGCCGTTCAGCATATTGTAATTCAAGAGGTGCGAAAGGAAACTAGACTCCTGCACTTCCTCTTGGCTCTGTTTTCAGGCGGTAGAACATCTAACCTATGAGGGGAGGCTTTGGCCAATCACAGGCCTTTTCAGAGGTGGTTTAATCTGCTGAGATTTCTAGATTAATCAACGTGTATAAAAAATCTTGACTTTGGCACAATAAATAAATAAATATTCCCAGGACTGCATCATCCATAATGACCCAATATCAACGTGATTCCTTGGCATAATTGTTTCAGCTGCAGAAATACATACCTGAATATTGTTAGTCGGCCTCGTCTTATATCTGCGTAGTTTCATCACTTACAAACAGAGCTCGTTTGAAAATTTGGTTCAAGATACAGACAGGTGACAGTGAAAGGGAAAACCTGATGGAAGCAGCACTTGTGAACTTCTGACAGGACACGTAGGAGGTCGCAGGAGGTCATCGCTGAATGGTTTGAAGAAAATGATGTGAACCATATGCCATGGCCTTCACAGTCTCCAGCTCATGGTTCTCCTCCTCACATCTCTATTTTCTACTTGATTCTGTTTTCTTTATTACTCATATTCCCTGGTGTGTTTGGCAGAAATGAAGTGCAGGAGCGTAATGCACCATATTGATATCTGGACATGTCAAAACACAACAAATTACCATCCTGCTGTCTTCAAGACAGACTCCCTAAGATTTGATCCATAGATCACCTGCACTCGGCGCTCATCAAGCCGCCTCACTCACAGGAGCATTAAGGCATTCTGTTGATATCAGCGTTTCAGAGGCCATTAAGACGAGCAGAGAGCACTGATAGAAAACCGGTATGAACGGACGGTGTTACAGGAGGTTACAGAGCCGCTGCTGCACCTTGATGGTTGTGCTGACGGACGGTGGTTTGCATTAGGTTCTGCAGTCCGATGTCTTCTTTAATAACTGACACACCGGGTTTTTGAAAAACTGACGACTGTAGGTGGTTTGAGCCGAACAGTTACATGACGCATAGGAGCCACTACCGGGTGCAGCAGACGTCCCACAGATAATGTTAAAATGTAAAACAATCACTGGCCGTTAACTGTCACTTGTTTGGAGTGAATATGGTAGGCTTTGACAAACAGAGAAGAGGTCACGAAACAGAATCAACACCAGCTGTATGCCACCAAATCAAAATCCTGAATAAGAAAGTATGGTAATATAATAAAATATGGTAATATACGGGAAGACGCCAGAAACAGCTTTTTCCTCTTCTTCATCAAGCAGAAACAGCTGGTCAGTACTTATTCAGAAAAGGTGTTTCCATCCCCCATTATACCCATTACATCTGCAGTGCTTGATAGTTTTTTAGCATCATTGGGCAAAAATTCCATAATTTCCTTCCAGCATATTGTAATTCAAGTGGTCTGAGAGGACAACAGACTTCGCATGTACTCCTTGCTGTTTTCGGGCTGTAGAAATGTCCAGATTTTGTCCAATCACAGGTGTTTCCAGGCAGGTAGGTGGGTTAAATAAATGATTGACAGCTGTAATTATCGATCGCTGATCAGATCCTGTCAGACGTGACCTGGACGTGACTCTACTGCTCTACTCCGTGTCTCAACACAGAAGCTTGGAAAAGTAGCTTCACTTTTCCATAACGGCATGATTTTTTTTTTTTTGTATTTACATTTAATCTGTAGATTTGGACCGAGACGAGAAGCTGCACGAGGAAGGTGTGTATTTTCAAATTCTGCCGTTTTTTTCCTCCTCGTATTCCCTCCTGCAGCTTTAACTCTTGTTTGAAAAAGGGATAAACTTTTGCAACATATTTTCCTACATTTTTCCATCAACCTTTTCCAATATGATCCTTCGAAATTAGCATAAAAATAGCTAGGCAGCTTGGTAACAACAGCTAATGTAAAGACATAAAGATGAGGCTCTGCGGTGTCGGAAAAGCAAACCATGTTTTTAGAAGGTCTGCAAGTTGAACCAACTCCAAAGTGGCACTGGCACTAGACCAGAACTAGCACCGGGTTCACTTTGGTGCAAAAAGGTGTCGAATGAGTGTGTCTACAAGGAGGTAATCAACAATAAATCACAAACAAAACCTCAAAGGATTTGCTGTGTGTAAAACAGGGATAGTTTCACCAAAACATGTCACAAGATCTATATTGTCAAAAAAACAAACATGACCACCTCGCATTAACCCGGCAGCACCCAACTCATCTGAAAAACTAGGGAAAAACTGGCTGCATGGTGTTTCTTGAAATTGGCCAGGGTTTTCTTCATCCCTTTGCAACCCCAGTGTAAATGATTAAACAGTTATATACTATGCTTACTATAAAACTTGATTTTACTATGGCTCCATAACAACACAGTTAAGATTGATTCGGATACGGAACGTACCTCGAGCATCCGTAGACCTCCAAAACGGGTCCTGGATAGACGTCCAGATATTTTATCCACAGATGAGCCACAAGCAGATGCTCAGAAAATCAACTTCTATTGCACATCCACAGACATTCAAGAAGGTCCCTGGTCAGACACTCACATATTGCACCGTTATTGCACATCCACCAGACGAATGAAAGTGGGTCTGTACTCACAGATGTTATAGACATGATGTGAATGTCTCCTTGACATTGCGCGTTCACAGGGACGGGTCATTCAGCTGCTTGCATTGAAAACCAATGGGCTCATTTTAAACACAAAACTGTAACTGAAGTCGATCGTTACTGTACTCACGCCTGCTCACCTTTCGAGTGAGTCGTCAAAACAACATATTCATTCAGTTAATTCAAAACATATTCAGGGAAAGAAATATTATCTATGTTGTTGTCGTATTAGTCATTTAATTTACGGATCCCGTTCAAATCCCGTTCACGTGACGCGTAATGATGCGCGTTACGCGGACACAATACGTTTGACCACACGCGTGATTACAGACAAACAGAATAACATAACGCAACCACGGCGAGTCACATAGCAACACACAGACAGACAGAGTGAGGATCACAGAGGGCAGGCGTGTTTACAGACAGACAGACAGAGCAGACGGATGAATAAATGATGTGTGTGATGTATAATGAATGCCTCTTGTTCATTACACATTCTCACATTCAACAGGCCACTCCACAGGCCACAACACTGTCCTCACTGTCTGGGTCCTCACGTGGCTCATCAACACCTTAGTCGCACTAATGTGTCCAGACGCACAAGTTAAACCACAGAGGACGGAGACAACGGACCGTGGGGATTTTTAAATTTTTTTACTGTTTTTATTTTCATGTTGTGACTTATTCTTCACAACAGCGGGATGAGATTTGTCAGATTGTCAAACGTTGTTGGTATTTGAAGACTGCGACTGACTTTCCATCAGCGTCGATGTGATTTAGTGGAATTGAGACTGAAGCTATAAACTATAAAATCAGCCGTATTGTAGAGATTGACAAAGGTAATCTTGAGCCCATGTGGTTGTTGTCTGTATTTTAACTCATTATTATAAATTAAATTGCTCCTGTTCCAACTTGTTCCTGTTTCAGCCTGAATGTGATGAATGGATGTATATTTACAAATGAAATGAGGTCGACCAGACAAAACATGAAACATGTTGTGTTCACACTGTTTAAAATGAAATACAACTCAAAGGACAGTTTACTGCTTTCTTTTTTTTAATGAGATTTTTCATGTTCCCATTATTTCTTATCTGGGGTTGTAGATGGAAAACCTTGGACACTACGCGTGTTAGAAAATATTGATACACTTGCAATATCTTGGATCATGATACGTATTTTATCTCCAGATTCTTGTAAATACACAGCCCTATGGATGCAAGGGTCGTCCGGTAAAAAAATCTACAAAGATTTAGTTTTATTTAGATGTTTCTTGGAGTTTCTAGGCTCTGAGGTTTAGATTCCAGCACTGATGGACTTGCAGACCTAAAAGATCAGCAGCGGAGGACTCAACGGCAGCTCCATGAAGCTCAAGAGATCATAAGTGGGGATTAAGATAAAGGAAAAGCACTGAGGAGGAGGAGGAGGGTAAAGAGCACCCTGAGGGATGAGAGGGGAGGGACAGAAAACGAGGAGGACGCCTGTGAGGACCACTGTGTTTTATGGCTTCTTTCATACGTCTCCTTTATCTTCCTCTTCTCTTCTCAGTGCTACAGGCACCACAGATGTCAGAAGGAAAGACTGAAATGTAACAGTACAGCTGTTCACGTTCAATGTATTCAAAAGGTTTTACTGTTAAAAGTTTGGATTGCTCAGGAGAAAAGGAAACCGGAGTCATTTATCATTCCTTGATTGATAAACCAATGAAAATCTTATACAACACTAAATAATAAATGAGAAAAAAAATGCAAAAGTACCATTTACAGTGCCAACAGTCTGTAGTTCAGCTATTGAACTACTTAGGTTTTCATATTACCCTTTAATTACAGCAGAAAAGTTATATTTTTAATGTAATCTTTGCTTCAAAATCAACACTATGCTTCTTTTCAACAACATGGATTTTTTGGGGTGAAAACATAGACTGTATATATTATTGGACAGAGGAACCGTGACGTCACCCATTGGTTTCTGAACGGCCGTTTTGAAGCCAGGAGTTTGCGATTTGACCGTCTCCATGTTAACGTTTTGGAGCCGGACGTGAACATATTTGGACAAAAGGGGCGAAACTACAGGAGCCCAAGGAGTCAAAGGTGAGCTAATGATAAGCTCTAGCTTAGTGACTCGGTGAAACGGTAAACTTCATCAAACATTACTTAACTAAGATGGAGTTAAGGAAGATGGACCATCAGTTCAGTCATTAGAAGGTCTGAATCGAACGGCTGAGATTGGAGTGAGTCCTGGAAAAAATGAATGACTTAGTATTTTTAGAGAGTTCAGTGTAAGCCTATGGGAACCAGGGCTTTTTGGAGCCACCCCCGGTGGCAGACGGCGGTATTACAACTTTAAGATACCTCCGCATTGGCTTCATTTTGGAGCCGAGTCCGTTTCCTCTTGGGTGAAAATAAACAAAACAGAGAATGATGGGAATTTTATTTTTGAAATCATCGTCATCTATTTTATATTGAATGATAATTAATGAAGGACATCCGTTTAGACTGCATATGATCTGGATTTAAAGGTGATTTTATTGTGGTGCTAAATAATATAACGGTTACTGTCAACTGGTATCATTGTACCAAATATCAATTATTTATGAAATTTTTTTTGTGTGTTTTGTTTGTGTATTAACTAAATATTCAACTTCTCATGTTATTTCTTTTATTATTGGGGTTAATGTCAAATAATGATAATAATTTTGTTTAGTTTTCTGCGCTGACCCCTGAAAGAATGAATAACTAATGGGGATTCTAAGTGAATAGAATAAACTGACGAATGACATTCAGTCATTTTTTCATAGTGAAGCCAGTATTTGAGCTTTCACAAGCTTTCTAACTCTCAAAGTGTATTTTGTGCCATTGATTTTTTTTTCTTTATCCTTGTGATGCAACTAAATAAATAAACATAAAATGTAAATGTTTTAACGCCTGCATAAGAAACACAGTTAATATTTCAGATCTGAGACATTTCTATTCATATTTCTGTCAGTGAAGCCATGTCAGGTCAGCTGGGGCAGGAAATTAGGAGGCGGGGGGTTATTTAATTGGGGGTCATCTGGAAAACAAGGTCCCTTCTTTTAAAAGACCACATCGACCTCTGACCCCCGCCGGCCCGGTCCCCGCTGGGCCTGATGGGGAGCAGAACAATAGGACCTGCAGGCCAGCGCGCTGCTCTACAAGTGTTCCAGCGCCGGAGGTCTGCCATGTTACCATCCGTTCACGTCTGGACCGCTTAGAGCGCGCTTCACTGCACACAAACACACACACATATATCCATACGTCCGTCCCATTACTTTCAGAGTCCCATAATTAGTATTTGTATAATCTGAGGAATAATTGGATTTTCTCAAGGTTATTGATTCAGCTTTCACTCATCATCTGCTCAAATGAATCCAAGCAGAACGATTCAAAAGGTTGACTGCGAACTTGACAGCGATGTGAACTACACTCTGCATTGTTGTGTTGAAGGTTTGCACATGCTTACGTGAAGTTAGTGTTGGAGTGTGTGTTTTGTGCTTGGAGCTGGTCATGTCTTTACATTAGTTAACTCCATGTCTAAGCTAATGACGCTCTAAAAATCCATGATAACAGCCTGATACACTGATATCTACGTACAGGATAATGCAGGGATTTTCCACCAACATCTGGATGCTCGTTCCTCAGGAGCCATGTTAACAGAAAATGTCAAGTGAGACGGTTGTTTGTTGCCGTTCGCTAACTCCATTTCTAAACTAACGGTAGTGAGTGTTGCACATTGTCTCTGAGAGGCATTTGCTGTGTATCTACAAACATATTTAATGCGCATGTTGAATTGTAGTGTTAGAAAAATGTTTATTGAACCAGCTAAATAAAAAAAAGACGTACTCAATTTTTGAAAAAAAAAGTGGGTTTTCATTGTCAAAGAGAAGTTAATGACCTTATGACCTGGATAAGTAAACATGTGAACATTTAACTCATTTACTCATGAGCTGACTAATCTCACATGTATTCATGGATATTATAAAGCTCTAAAACATTTCTGATAGTAGCAAAAGGTAAAGTGGATTGATGAGGAGCACAAATGACTCAAACATGAAACGATTCACAGCCATTTTAGATGAAAAACAGCAACAGAATGCTTCTATCCCTGGAATAAAACAGCACTGGATATTTCCATAAAGTGCTAAAATATGACATTAGCTAATTCCATTTCTGAGCACTGAAGAAGTCTGGAGCAACCGTATTTTCAAGTAGGTAATCGAGACAATCATTAGCTTAGAAATGGAGTTAGCTAACGTGAAGAAATGACTCACAAACACAAACTGCAACGTAAGGACCCAAGCACACACAAATGGTACATACTGAACCCAAAAGAGAACGAGCAGGATTTAAAATATCTGGGATTTTTTTTGTCGAAGCAAACAATTGAAACTAGGCATAACTAAACTCAGCTAAAATCCATCATTACAAAAAAAACAGTTACTGAAAAAGAACCTAGAGGGGAAATCATGGCGATAATTTTCCTATTTTTTTTCCGTTAACCCGTCATCTCCCATCTGTAGCCGTCTCTTAAATCACTTCATCTCTTTGTGTTTGAACCACAACAGATCTACCTCTTCATCCAGGCGTGGTTAGATAGTTAACAAAAAGACCCCTCAGCTCAAACCGACACACTCCTCTGGTATCTCCTCGGCTTTGTGCGGCGCGTGGCGCTGCTCTTTGTGCTGCCGCGACTTTTGTTTTGGGGAGTTTGACTCACTTCAGGTGTTTGTCAGATCAGATGACGTGAGTGCGTTGAGCCGGCGGGAGATTCAAAAAGGTGAAAGCTTATACTGTATATAGTGTGTGTGTGACACAACAACGCTGTCTCCACAATACATGGACACAATACA
>JAPQRN010001603.1:0-11746 GCA_037367275.1 Coranthus polyacanthus | reverse complement strand
GTGTGTGTGTGTGTGTGTGTGTGTTTTAATGGAGATGGATTCCCGGTCTTCCGAACCCTGTGGAAATCTCAGGAACGACAGAAACTGAGATCTTAAGTAAACAAGTTTTGTGGTTGTTTCCAAATTTCACCACAACTCTTATCCTGCAATAAGCCTTTGAACCACTTTGAAGCAGATATGCAGCAACTGGCTCTTTCCCTATTCTTGTTTTTTTTTTTTTTGTTTTTGTTTGTTTTTTTAAGCCAGTTATGACAATCTCGCTTTAATCTGACACTGTGTTCACCTCACCTGAAGAAACGTCCCTACCTGTGCCTCTTAACACTCACCAGCTCCCTGTTAACTTCAGCTTTTGTAACGTCTGGTATTGTATTAAGTCTAGGCCTGTTTGTGTTGTATTTGCACGGCACAGAGTTAAAATGTGGGTCAGTAATTCTATTCATCATGAAGCGATGTGGATAGTTTTGTTGTGCGTGTGCGTGTGTGCTCCTCAAACATCTGTGCTCGTGCCCTGCATGTGAAGTCCCTGCCAGACCCACATCATTGGTTTATCTGTGCCATCCTAACCCATGTTCCTTCACTTCCTGTCTGTAGCGTGTAACCAGCTGCCTTATTGCCGTTCACTGTTTACAAAACCTCACTGTAACCGCTGCTAGTAGCACACACAAAAAAAAAAATACAAAAAATCAATTCCTCCTCTGCTAGAACCAGTGAATCCTATATTTCACTCCAAATGTTAACTGTGCAACTCCTAACAATAACACACTCCTACTCTACAAGAAGCTGCCAAGGTTTACAGGAAGTCAAAAATGAGATTTCTTATCTTGACAGTTTGCAAAATCCTACAAATGCATGAGTTTGAAAATGGAATATAATGTTGTGGTATCAAATTAATGCAGATCTGTCCTGTTCACCTATTAACTGTACATCCTTGTTTAAGAGCTAATAAAGAACTGGTGAAAACCCACCATTTATTTACCCTTCCTCTCATGTCTTTTAATGTCATTCTAATCTCTTATATCAGATGTAGATGTGTGTTTTTCAGAGTAATTCGATTTGTGAACAGAAGTGGCAAATGTACACTCTTTGTTTACACGAGTAGAGGCACAGACACTTAAAAAAAAAAAGAAGACTAGGTAAAAGTAGTACTGATTCAACTTCTTTACTGCAGTAAAAGTGAAAAAGTACAGGTTCTGAAACTCATGGTATAAAAGGCTTTTACAGACATTTCTACTGGCCACCAGTTTGCCTGCAAAGGTTAACTCAAACCATTCTAAGCTCAAATTGAAAAGACACACTGAACGACCAGTTTTCAATGTCAGCATCAGAACTTGAAACTTTAGGACGCTTTTCTACACGATCCAGTCTCCGTTTAATCTTTTACATAGTTTTCATCTTATGTCATTTTCCTTTGATGTCTCTTACGTTTTCACGTCGTTTTTTTTGTTTTTGTCGTTGCGTCTCTTACGTTGTTCATGTCTTGTTTCATTTATACCGTTTTCGTCACGTTGCGCCTTTTCTGTCATCTTTGTCTTGTTGAATAGGAACTCAGATTGCACTCATTTTGTTTATTTAATGTTGCGAAAGTCATCTTGTTCTTTCTGTACGTAGAGCTTATTGTTTTATTTCGATTTACATAAAATCGAAATAAACAAAATAAGCACTAGGTGACAAAATTAGAGATTACAGGTGTGTTTTTGTTTTATTACATCACATTTATACCAGTAGTTTTCATCATGTTCCACCTTTCATGTTGTTTTTGACTTGATGCGTCTTTTACATACGTTTGTCCCACGTGATATGCACTCATACATACCTCAAATGAAAAAAAGAACCCTAAGTCTTTTGTCCTAAATCCTTATTAGTGCCCTCCATGAACAGCAAGGCTTTTTTTAAAATGCAGTACATATGAGTACATCACACAAACCGCGTCCTAACAGTCACAGCTCAACAGCTCCTCTTGTAACTGAATCAGTGTTGAAACATAAAATAAAACTTACAAAACAACAGAAATAAAATTACATCTTTAAGATAAATGGCTATATGAACTATGGAATGTGAAGAAAAAGTGCAAAATGTAACTGAAAGCCTCAGATAAGAAACCAAAAGTCTGTGTTCCAGAAAAGAACCCAGTCAGACTGTTGGGTCAAACACAACTCTGTACAACAGTTTTTTCCATGTTAACAAATCAATCAGATGAGTCCATTGTCTGACGCCTACAGCTCCATCAGGGCTTTGATGTCATCAATTCGAGATGTTTTCTTGTCTGTGTTAGTGGAGCCAAAAGCCTTCTCCACCAGGTCCTGCTTCTGCCTCTGGATTTTCACCATGTTCTCCTCCACTGAATCCTTCACAATAAACTGAAACAACATATATATGCACACGTATATGTAAGGGCAGGCTGAATAATTCACAGCTTGGCCATGAAGTGCCAGATCAATGAAAAGCCTTTGGATATCTATTTATATTCTTCTTTTCCAGGTAAAGTTGTATTTGTTGTCTAAATGACTTTTTGATGACAACCTACAAACAGAATTTTTCAGTGAAACGTCTTCAGTGTTTTGCCACCAATAGAGGGTGTGCATTAACACCACTTTCCAACCCAGACACACCTCCTCAGTCAGTACTTGTAATCAACTGGAAACATTATACAATTATTTCCATCAGTAGTTAAGGTAAGACTTTAATAGAACGTTAGCTACAGAGTGTCAGAGTCAGAACATTAGTTACTGTAGGTATTTGACTGTTAGCCGTTAGCTTACCTGTATAAGTGTTATATTGAAATAAATATGTGAAGGTAATTTCAGCTACATGACAGATCAAGCAGGTGTGTCTCCATGCAATCACACAACAGCTCTTCATCATTCTAGATGTGTGTTTTGTGATGTCATGTGCATACCCTCTATAAGAAATGTATCAAGCCTTCAATGCAACTGAACCTCTGTACAGACACTGACCTTAGTCACAACCACTTTCCTCTTCTGGCCCAGGCGGTGGCAGCGGTCGATGCACTGCTCTTCAGTAGCTGGATTCCATGCCTGAAAATAACACATACACGAACACACGCGCGGTTAAGTGACATTTTTCATCTTTAGTCTTTCTCTCTCTGTTAAAACTCTCTGAACCCAATATATAAGATTGGGATTCAGCTGGACTTGTCAGTGTGTCTGGTTTCCTACTGAAATCTGTACTTACAGGGTCCATGATGAAAACATGAGAGGCAGCGGTCAAGTTTAGCCCCACCCCCCCAGCTTTCAGCGACAGAAGCATGATGTCTGGACTGTCGGCCGCGGAGCTCTGGAACTCCTGGATGACCTGGGCCCGCTTCTTTTGGCTCATGGTGCCGTCCAAACGCACAAAACTGAAACCGTGCTCTCTGGTGACGACAAAGATGACAAATGCAAAAAGCAAAAATTAAACAACGCAGGTATGACACACTCGAAACCCTGCTTCTGTACTGCGATTGTGTTACCTGAGTGGAGTCTCGAGGATAGTGAGGAAGCGTGTAAACTGAGAGACGACCAAGCATTTAATGCTGCGGTCCTCACACTGCAGCCTGAGCAGGTTTCCCATCAGCGCCTGCACCTGCAGAAGAGGAACCCATTTCCTTTTAATGTTCATTGCACTTTTCAGTGATTTAAAGTTTCTATCTCTCAGTTGATTTGGCTGCCTCAGTATGAGTAGTCTACCTTTGAGCTTGTCCTCCATTTCTTAGAGTTCGTACTGCTCTCATCCTCTATTTCCTCCGGTGGAACCTCCACCAGTTCAGTAGGCTTAATCTCACTGCGACAAAGAGGACAGCGTGCCGTCCCCTATGAACGCATACACCCACACAGAATGGAGGGGAAAGATGGATTTATTAATAATTAGCAGCAAATAATAACTCTCATCTTGTAGAAGGCATCGTATGTACCTGTTCGGTGCTGATGACCTGGGCGATGCAGGGCCGACAGTAAACGTGGGCACAGTGTGTAATTACAGGCAGTTGCACCGAGTCCAAACACACAGAGCATTCCTCATCAGAGCCACTGGCGAGCACCAGGCGCAGCTTTTCTACCAGACGCGCCCTCAGCTCTGCAGGTGTGGCAGCAGCGCCTACGTGCATCAAGAAAAAGACATTCAACATGCACAGACCAATTACAAACTTCAAAATGAAGAACACCTACATGAAACCGAGTTCGACGTTACAGGCGGTGTTTGTTTTGTCCGTTCTGGGCTTTAGTTAAGTGGATATTAAGTCTGGTCCACACTCAGACATAGTAGGTGACAGTAATGCACCTTAATGCTGGATGTCAAATGCTATAAAAGGGTAAAAAGAAGAAGAGGAAGTCCATTCTGAGCTACTGTAAGAAACATGGCGGCACAATATGGTGGACTCAGAAGAAGACCATCCACTCCCTTTGTAGATATAAACAGCTCATTCTAAAGGTAACAAAAACACAATGATTTGTATTTTTACGTGGTTATACACTAATGAAAACATAATTATGAAAATTATATTCCATTTGTGCAATTAGATCCTCCTAAATCTTACACAACGGGCCTTTAAAATCAGAAAACATACTAAAACAATCCTGGGAAAGAACCAGAAATCAGTCCCATTGTTATCATAGGAGTGCGGGTTTTACCTAAGTCTGAGGATATCTTTGTCAGCAGATCAGGGTGGCAGCAGTGCTGTCGGAGTCTCATCAGGATGGCCAGCACATCAGCGTAATTCCTCAGGATCGTTCCCTCAGCTACATATCTATACACAAACACACCAACGGATTTTTCTTCCTACTGAGTCTAAAACCTTCAGATGATACTCATATTGTGTCAAAATATACACTGTAAATTTGATCAACAGTTATCTATCCTCTGAAAATATTAATATTGCTCATATTGCTTTTTAAGTCGCTGACCATTTTCATAATTTGGGATTGATCAAGTCAATCATACAACCACACACACCTTCCGATGGTGTTTCTTCCTTCGTTGCGTGCCAGCTCATACTCCTCTCTTTCCTGCTGGTTTAACTCGACCTGCTCCACAGAGACCGTCTTCTCAGGGAGAGACACGAGGGGACGACCATTGACCTCACTGGTCTTGGTCCGCCTCAGGGTGATGCACTTCACCAGGGTCTGAAGGTTCCTGCACACAACATCAAGTACCTGACTTTAGTATTTGTTATGTCTTTTACATGGGATCATCATCTTTTCTATATGTTTGTCATTAAACTGTAATTATTAGACTAGTATAAGATTATCAACAGCTACAGTCAATGTTACAGCCCTGAGAAAAATTAAATGACTACTTCAAATTCCAGCAGTGGTATCAATCAGGCAAGGTCGAGCCAACAGCAACATGAAAGACTGGTGGAGAACATGCCAAGACACATGAAGCTGTGATTGAAAATCAGGGTTATTCGACTAAATAGATTCATGAACTCTTCCCAAGACTCTTCCTTAAAAATGACTATGACCTTGAAGTGTTTTCGAGGTCTGAAAACACTGAATTTACTGTTTTGACCAGTTGTCATTTGCTGCAAATAAATGCTCTAAACAATATTTTATTTGGGAAAAATGTTGTCCGTAGTTTTCAGGTTAAATAGAAATGACAATTGTACTCACACAGATGCCTATAAATAGTAAAAGAGCTGTGTCTTTGAAGACTTCTGACTTTATCACTGTCTTGCCTGTAATTAGATTGTAGTTACTCACTGCAGGCCAGCTCTGTCTCCTTGTGTGGCGGGTCTCTGGATTACTCTGTTCCACCACTCCCTCACATCAAAGGGCTTCAGACGCAGAAAGGCCAGCAGCATCCACAGGTCCTTCACACTGTTCTGGATAGGAGTGCCTGTAGGAGGCAAAGAATAAACATGAGAATTGTGACACAATACAATTACAGCATACGGACAAACAATAACTCATTATCCAGCCTTAGTCTGCCTTCTGTTCTGTACATTTGTGTGTCAGACGTTCAAGATCAGATTGTACCTGAAAGGATCCAGCGTCGCTGAGCTTTCAGGTCCAGCACTGCCTTGCTCATCTGTGCATTTGGGTTTCTTATAATGTGTCCTTCATCCAGAACAACCCTCAGCCAATGGATCCCATGTAGAGGACTTTTATTCTGAAGGGGAAACAAACAGGTTATATTGGTTGTTAAACAGTAAATACTGTAGGTTTTCTCTTTGTAAGTAATTAGCTGCACATCTCACAACTATATATTGACATAAACTGAACTGTATAGTCAGATTTAATGACTAAATGTGATTATCAAAATGAATGCTGCCTTTGTCATTATGTTTGTCTCCCATGTTCCTGTTCTGTGTGGCTCTCCTTACAGATACTGATCCACATGTGACCTGCCTCTGCTCACCCCAAAGTCAGCAGAGAGAACGTTGTAGGTGGTGATCACCACATCCTGAGAGGACAGAAACTTCTTGCTCCTGTTGCGCTCAGAGCCATAATAGAGATACACGTTGAGCTTCACGTTTGCATGGACATGCTGCTCAAACTGGTCCTGCACAGACACAGAGGACAGAAGAAGACATTACTACAGCCAGTGGAACAATGGAAAAGAAGGGTTTTTTTCCAGTGTTTGTAGAGGTGGTACACTTCCTTGAAGACTTGATATTTTTGACAAGTGGTGATTTGTTAATTTTTTCACAGGACACTGTAATGGCAGAGTGACACATTGTCTCTTTGTGTGTGTGTGTGTGTGTGTGTGTGTGTGTGAGGATGTATGCGTACCAGCCAGTTGCTGAGCACAGAAAGAGGGCAGATGATAAGTGTTGCTCGAGCTGATAAGTCATCTGCGCTTTCAGTGATGGAGGATTCTCCACCTGCACACACACAAAGGTCCACCAATATCACTGCTTAGTGAATTCAGTGTATCCAACAACAGCATCAAATAAATATACTGTAAATCTACTCACTCTGTACAGAAGAAGCACGTTTGTCAGTTTTCTTCTTCTTGAAGCCAGCATCTGATGTGGAACCACTTAGTGCTGCAGCAAAGTCCAAATCCTCCATCAGTATTGGGCTGTCTGCATCGTAAGTGTCAGATTACACTGATTATTCTCATAAAGAATACTTGTTTATATTGTCATTACTGTTATAGTAATAAGTTAAAGTTCAATCAAAACTCAAGAGGCTTCAACTTAAAGTTAAGATGCGACATTTGTTTGACATGCACACAAAGACTACTGCACCTTTACTGGACTTTCGCTTGGTGGTTTTTGTCTTTCCTTTGCCCGTATCTGTAAGCGAGTTACAAGTGTGTTTGTTTGTATTTTAAAATGAGGTGTTGCACCGGATATAGATGTCATCATTATTTCTTACTTACTGTCTGACTTGTCAGCGATCACAACTACATCCGATGTATCACAGATTACCTCCACCTGTGGGCTGAGTAAACACAGGAACAAATTAGAGGTAACTTTAATTTGTTCCTGTCAGCTCACTAGAATAGAACAGAAAAAAGCACAATTAAATGAAGTAAATAAAATGAATGATAGCCACTGATACAAAGATTAGAGTGATTATCCGCCATGACCAATTATTGGAGCTGATATTCATATTTTTTGGTATTTTTCTTTATCCGATGTCGCCCGGTGTCAGCTGGGATCGGCTCCACCCCCCACGACCCTCCAGAGGATTAAGCACTTACAGAAAATTAATAAATTAATGATATCCAAAAAAAGTATATCTATTTAAGAACGTGCTACTTTTGGTCTCGCGCTGACTCTTCTCTATGTGTGTAGTCACCAATCTGTGGTCTTGAGCGATGTCCTGTTCACAACACTGTCACTGGTTACATGTCACAAATAATAGCCTATTGACAGTAAAATGTGACCAGAATATTTATTTATTTAGTACTACTTATTTATAATCCCCTCAGTTCAGTGTGAAAAGTCATATATACAGATTGATGAAATTTTGTACTTTCTTTATGATTTGACGTCAGCAAAAGCATTTCCACAAAGTTTTGTATTGGTTTTATTCTAAACTTTGACACGTTTGTCGCATTGATCACCGATAACAGGTATCATGTTGACCATACAGGTCGATCCCTAACTGTGTGAGCCAGGCGTCTAGTGAAGATATACTTACAAACATGTCCTTAGGCAGAGATATGAATTTGTACCTATTCCACATGAATTAACTATGCAGCTGTGATATGAAGTTGGTTTTCTGTCTTTTTAAAGCAAACATAAAAACAGTGCTGTAATAAAGAAATATATCATTTCTAATAGGATTAGATTTAAGTGCTAACACACTTACAGGTTTGATAATGCAGATTTAGCAGCTGTAGGACTCGCTGCTGCTCCACTGCTCCTTTCTGAAAAGACACCCCTTCTGTTAATGTGTTTTCTGTTCATGCATGAAAGCGTCTGCACATTTCCACACATACGGTCGACCGACAGCAGAAAAGGGAAAACTGGAGCAGCAAATTGACTGAATGATCTGTGTACCTTCAGATTTGGAGGCCATCTGTGGTTTAACTTTGGCTTTATTAGGTGAAGACCGATCTTCTTGCTAATACACACAAACAATGCATCACTCACAAACATATACTTTTGATCATTTCAAACAGCTGAAAACAAGTCACTCAGACTGCATCCTGATTAATAAATTAAATCAAATGTACATTGTTTGATACTATTTATCAGTCACACTCACACACATCTCCACTGGCAGAGGCTTCCCTTTGTGGAAGTTGGTGAGGATCAAAGCGATGGTTGTCAAAGTTTTTCCCTGAAAAAGACAAACGCAAGTTTTAGTTTTAACTCTGATCTTTTTTTGCAATAAATGCAGAAATACATAGTACATTTTGATATATAGTATAAATACATATTATATATTAACTTTCTTTCTTTTTCTGCATGTCTAGAATTAGAAACACTTACTCACCAAAGCACTCATTGACCTAAAACAATCCAAACAAAACCAAAAACTAGCTGTTTTTTGTATGCTGACACAATTAATATGAAATAAAATAATATATTAACACATTTTAGGTTTAATCTTTTCAACTTTTCTGTCACTCATATTTAAAGTGTTACATCTTCCCTAAAGTAAATGCTGAAAATGTAAGCGATAATATACAGCAAGCAGGTCATTATAGTGAAATAAGCACTGACAGGGTGACGCAAGTGAAATCAATAATTTGACAAAAAATATTGATATAAAATGATTTGACTGACTGCAAATGCATATAGCAGAGCTGCGGTTATATACAGAAATAATTTACCGTAGAATACCGTCATTGACCAAAATAGAGACACAGCCGTGTAGTAAAATATAACAGGTTATGTTTAACTTAGTGGCAATTGAGCTTTTAATGTTTTAAGTATGATGACATCAAATACCTCTGTATCTAAAATGTAGAGTATGTTTGTTGTCACTCACCAGTCCCATATCATCTGCCAGTATTCCTCCACGCACCCTCTCTGGCACTTCTCTAGCAGAGAAACATGTGAGGCTGTTGTAGTACAGATCACCCCTCTTCTCCCAGAAGGGAGGAAGAGCACACTTGTTTTCTCGAGTGCACATCCAGGACAGAGCCTGCTTCTGGTGGGGCAGGAGGGGAGTACTCACAGACTGCAGAGACAGAGAAGAGAAGAAGACAAGAGAAGAAACATTAAAGTGACACATGGGCAAAACAAATACACAGGTGTTTACAAAGCAGAGGTGGGAGAGGAGGGAACAAAAGAAAAAACAATAATGCCAATAATGGTACAAGTAGCTCAAGCTTTTCTACTTTTTTTTAAACTGATTGTAGCCACTAGGGCTCACCAAAGTGCATTCTAAAAACACATACAAAATGAGACAATGAGCTGCAGATTTTATGCACGGTGTCTTTTATTAATTGGGCAAAATGTTGGGCAGGTTTGTTTTTAGTAGACATGATGAAGAAATCTGATTGTAATACACACCTTAGCAGCTTCTTTCTCCCCGTCTTTACTCTCCATCAACCCTTCAAACAGATTATCGAATGCATTTTTCAGCTGGAGGAAAAGAATAAGTACACAGCTTCATAAGTTCATGTGTTAAGAACATAAATGGACAGTACATAACCGCTGAACTGAACACCAATTTACTGAATACCTAAATAAATAAATCTAGACCACTGAACATCAATGTCAAAGCAATTAATCAATAACTATTAGCCATCCGCCACTATCAGGACCAACTGTTGCTGATACCAATAGTTTGTAAAACGTCCAGTGCCGATAGGTCATTTTCAATCTCATCTCTAACTTAGTGGGACCTGCCTTTGCACTTAACATGCCTAGAACTCTTTAGTTCAGACAATATGAGCTTTACTGCACTTATATTCTGGATATTACACAAGGTTTCATTCAACATATGCTAAACGTTTCTTGTTGTTTGTGCTACGTTTTGTCATGAGAACGGAGGTAAAAAATATTAACTTTTGCTTGTAAAAGACATTTAGTTCTTTTTTGTGTTTTCTTAATACATATGTGAACATATTTTTTTTTTTTCTTGTTGTATTTTAATAAAGAGACAGAGAAATTAATGTGTGTTCACTACAACCCTGCAAAGAGTTTTGCAAAGTATCATATATGTATATATTGACAGAATAATTGAAACATTCATATTACACAGCAGACTTAAAGCTGCAGGAGCTGAAATCTGGGGAAAGAACGCCAGAATTTGATAAAACACACCTACTTTCTGCAGCTCTCTCCTCTCTTCCCAATTCAAAAGACTAAATATATAGATGACCTGACGTTGTTTCATCTCACTACAGAAAAAGTGAATCCACTTTTCCAAGCTGCTGTGTTGAGCCACAGAGTAGAGTAGAGTCACATTTAATGGAATCTGAACAGCGATTGGTAATAACAGCATATTTAACCCCCTTATCTGTTTGAAAACCTATGAACGGCCAAAACCTCCCATCATGGGGCAGATTTTCTACAGTCAAAAAACAGAACAACAATATGCTCAATGATAATTATGGAAGTTTTATGGAAGAAGAATTATGGAAGAATTATGGAGCACTGCAGCTTTAATTGGTGATGAACAATATTTAGCACTAACAAAAGAGAAAAAAGTGGTTTGAGTAGTTTACCTCCTCGGGTGTTAGTGGGATGGTCAAACCCTTTTTGGCTGGAAATGCACGAGCACCTGAACTACTATATGATGTCTGATTAGCACCTGAAATCAGATACATGCAATTACACATACGCACAAAATAAACAAAACAATGACAAGTTAAAGACAGCCATTGAAAATACAGTATCTTGTAATATTACATTTCTGAAAGCGTGTGTGTGTGTACCTGTTGATCTGTTTCCACCTGTGTTGACTTTAAATCCATGACGTGCCATATATTCAATTACAGTGTTTCTTTTTTCTTCTTGCCCCCAAAATGACAGCATCACAGGCATGGAGAACTTATTTTTTGTCCCGGAGTGCACCACTCTGACACAACAAAGAGATAAGAAAACACACATTATAGTTATTTTTACTATGTAATCATGGTCAATTCCTAAACATGCTCAGTAAAATCACAGTCTGGCTTCCTACATGTCCACAGGGGACACTGACAGGTCAATAACTCACCCTTCTACTTTCGCCAACTTGTTGTCCATGACGTAGGCCATTGCTGCTGCCAGCTCACGCTTAATGTGTCCCACCTGGCTGCCATAAACATTGGCAACCATCACTGCATTGCGATCGTATGGATTCTGGGGCTGCCTCACTAAGCCAACCATTTCCCCTTGGTTCACCTGTCCAGA